>CABFOW010000750.1:17498-71127 GCA_902141385.1 Timema californicum | reverse complement strand
TTTCCCCCCCCCCCCCCCCCCACGCAGATGCGGGTTCACTTCCTCTAATTCAACCTTCCCAATTCCTAATCCATTAGAGTAATTAGTACTTAAAGCGTATAACCTGAACGGTTAGTAAGACGATGATTAAATGGTAACCTAGCTTATGTTGAGCTACATTATACTTCTAAGAGGTTTTTTTTGATAGTTTACATTAATATACATGAGTTAAAATAAAAAATAAGGTTTTGTATTTATTTATTCTATATAAAATCAATTTTAGGTTTTATCATCATTTATATATCTAAAGCTTTCTAAAGTAGCCTCCAACAACTATTTTATTGTATGGCCAATTTTAGCAGTGGGGACTTTTGACGTCAGTTTGGTCGCCTGATGTGTAGACTATTAGCCACGCTTGTGTGACAGAATATTGCCTAGGGTACATTATAGGAGGTTGTCTACACGCCGTACCCTCAATGAGATGATGTGATGATAGTTATTGTGATGATAGTTATTATAATGCTGTGGAGCCGGTTCGAGTCTTAACCTAACTTAAACCTAATTAACTAAACCCTGGTGACAATGGGGATTATTCCCCTAACGGGAAATATACCAAAGGTACCAGCCGAAAATCGAACACGGAACCTCTAGGCTCGTAACCAGGTGTACTGACCACTACACCATGAGGCTGGTTACCCCCACCAATGAATCAATCGTATAAAATAATGTCAAGCTCATTAATCTACTTTTTTCTTCCAAAAAATATATTTGGTTTTTTTTTAAACCTATTCTAGTGGAGTGATTGTAACAATATTTAAAGAAAATGAAGCCTACATGACCAGGGTTAAGGTATAATTTTTATACATTTACATACTTTTAACCTTACTTGCTGGTGACAAAATCAAGGTTAGATTCCCAGCTGGGTGTAGTGAGGGTAATGTTTCATAAAATATTTAGTTACCCTTGTTTCCAAATTTGTTTTTCAATTTCTCAGCAATTAATACATTATTACTATTGCTATCATTTCTATTATATCAATAAAAATCAAATAAATAAATATTCATTTTAATTTGACGATGATTATATATAAACCAAGATTTATCTGGTGGGGATGGATGACTCGTTTTTAAGTATATAAGTTGACAAAAAATGGTTTGATTAAATGATTGGTATGGTGCACCGCACAGACTTCCTCCTGATTTTATCCTAATACATACAATTACTATAAACTTTAAGGATATGTGAAAGAAAAAATAGGTATATCCATAATACATTAATATAGAATAAATACACCAAAAATCATTACTCTATGGCATTATGAGTAAATACAAATTCCCATCCTTTTAATAATGATAAAGAGTGTCTAGATATAAAATTAATTAAAATAGTTAAATCAATTTACGAGAGAATCAAATTTTTCTCTTTTTTCCCTTTAGTAAACTACCCTTAAATTTAGAGTTATACATCTAATTCCACAAACCCCTCAAGGGGACCTTAAGAAAACCCCAGATACCAAGTTTTAGACCAATCGGTGTAATCGTTTCAGCTCTAGCCTGAGGTACAACCAGACAGAAAGACAGACGGCATTGTGAAAACTATTTTTATGTTTACAAAGTCATGAAAAGTTGACATTCATCAAAATCTCAAACTCGACTTTTTTACGATCTTTAGCTTAATACTCGATTCGTAGTCATATCGAAAATTTTTCATTATAAAAACTTTGTTTCAGACTCAGTTCGAAAATATTTCAAAGCATTATATTCGATTTCTAATCGATTCGAATTCGTAAGCAAAGATTCATATTTGATACGAGTTATCAAGCAAAGATTCAGATTGGATACGAGTTAGCAAACAATCATTAAGATTCGGTTTAAGTTAGTAAGTGAAGAATAAGTTTCGATTTGAGTCGGTAAGCCAAGATTCGGATTAAATTTGAATAGTAAGCAATGATTTGGATTCGATTCAAGTATGTAAGCATGTTTTCGGATTAGTTTCTAGCTACTAAGAAAATATTCGAATTGGATCTAAGCTCGTAAACACAATTTCGGATTCGATCTGTGCTGTTAAGCACGGATTCGGATTATATTCGAATTTGTAAGCAAATATTTAGATTATATTCGAGTTAGTAGGTAAATATTAATCTTCTATCTGAAATGGAAAAGATTGGACACCCACAGGATTAGGGGTTTAACATAAAATTGTTTTCCCTCTCTCCATTGACGTGAATTCGTTTATACCTATTTCTAAGTATAACTTTCTCATACCTACTACATAGAGACAGCTTGGATAGTTAATCAGACGCAGAGTACGGAATAAAATATAGACACGACTTTATATATATCTATATATATAGTCGTCTTCATCCTACTCAATTTACTCTCTCAAAGAACTCTGCCGTAGAGAGCTTTGAACTTAATCAATATGCCTTCATACGGCCGTAAGACGCCGTCGATACCAGTGTTTACTTTGCCGAGCTTCGCGTGGAGAAGAATAAAGTGAACAGTCTCCTTCCTTTCTCGAAATAATAGGCAAACAAAGAGAGAGAGATAGAATCGTAAGGGGAATGAGTGAGATTGCATGCAGCGTGTTGTCCTTTGCAACTTATTTCCGCTTTGCACGAGTCGGCGATCTACCCTAGGATAATGTGACGTAGAGATTTACGTCTTTATGGCACGAATAACTCCTCCACCTCCAATAACCTCCTTGTACATCAAATAGCAAAAACAAAGTTAATCATAGCAAAGCCCAGAAATAAGAGGGATTCTTTTTTTTTAAATTGGTAAATGACAGCCAAATATTGCGGTAAAAATAACTTGTTTGAGTTTTGTTTTTCGTGTTTTTTTTATGTTTTCATTCAACGGTCGGTACGGGTCATATATATTTCTGTGAAAATATACCGATCTAAATATAAATTGTACCTTCTTCGATGTCCACATGGTCTAAAGCGTCAATCTGATGAAAGGGAGATCGGGGTTTGAGTCGCATTCGGGTGTATTGAGAAGGGTTTTTCCTGAATTTGTATTCCATTCTCCCTGCATGCAAATGCTTGTACACTTCCTCTAAATACAACCTTCCTCAAACCTAACTAATTAGAGTAATTAGTACATACACTAGGCAATAAGACGCGGGGAGCAAATTTTATATATATGCAGTTAAATATAATGGGTTATTGTGGTCTATTTCATAACTTGTGAAATAGGTTTAATTCGCTTGGAGGTCTATTAGGAAAATTTATATTCAAATAATGTTAAAAGCACCAACGTACATAATATTATGTATTTTAATTTTCTAATGCGTCTTAGTGCCCATCTGGAATATATTTAAATTACAGTAACCACACTTATGTCCGACACCTTAATTTACTCAGTAACGTGTTCGCCTACTAAGCTAAGGGTTCCGGTTTCGATTCCTGATATGGTCGAAAATATACAAAATGATTTAAAAAAAATTGGTTTACCCTTTCAAATTGATAAATTGACGGCTAAGGACTGGATGTTGTGCCTGTCCTAGTCTTAAGTTGGATTATAAGGCATATGAGGCTATGACAGGCCTATCGAGCCGGTAGTGGAACAATATATTACTTGAATAGTAAACTGACCCAGGCCACTGTCTGGAAACAATAATACATACAAGTAACTACACTAAGTTAGAGAAAATGTACCCACAGTTGTTTGGAGGTAGAGAAAGAAACCAATTAGGAAGAGTAAACTTTAGTACACCTTACCTTACCGGTATTCAAGCTCTGACCACCCAGTCATCGGAAAACTATACTAAATGATCCAGACATTTAATTCACGCTTTCAAAAATAAGCATGAAAATTAACTTTTAATAGTTGTTTTGTTTTACTAACTTGTCTACCAGATCTACGCATATATAAGATAATTACTCTGATGTAGAAGGAATTAGGAAAGAAGCATTTTAGAAGTAGCCTGATACAAAATAATTTAGTGTAAGGAGAATAGAAAACCATTTAGGAAAAACCACCCTCTCTAGACCCGATCAGGATTCGAACCCGAACCTCCTTCTCATCGCCAGTCCAGTCTATTGTGAGAGTGACGCCACATACTATTTGGTCTCTGGAGCAGGTATTCTCAATATCCCGTTCCATTTGTGATATTTTGAAAAACTACTATGAAATAAAATGTTTTGTAAAAGGTTTGTTGAATATGCAACCAAGTTCCAGTACTTGATCAAGTATAGCTAACCCACTTCAGTGGCCGCATTGTCTAAGGCACTACCCTGGCAATAGACTAGACTGCCGATAATTGAGAGATCAGGTTTCGATATCAGTCGGGTGTATTGAGGGTGGTTTATCTTAAATGGTTTCTCACTGTCCCTCCACACACACATATGCTGGCTGCACTTCCACTAAAATTCAAACTCCTTCACTCCTAACCCACTGGCGTAATTAATACATAAGCATATTGCTTGTATAGGTAGTAAGACGCGGTGATTAAAAACTCTATTCGATATCAATTTCGACCCAGCGCCTAGGCTAGTATATTATTTGTCTTAGACAGTCAATCACTCTAAAACCTAGTGTCTCAAAACACTTTAAGCCACTTCAAACTGCTTCTTTTTTTTTCTTTTAATATTCCTAAGTATCTCCTGTTGTTAGACTGCCATGAGCCACCAGTCTTTTCTAAAAAAAAAAATTCTTATCGTTACGAGTAATTATACCACTTGCGACGTTTGCTCTGGCACGAGTAAAGATTAGGCAGGTTTAACAGTATTATGTATACAAATGTGATCACAGAGTGGTGGTAAAACTTTATTTGCTTAAGGTGCTGCAGAAGGGAGTGGAAGTAATTTTACAGTTTCTGGCAAGACATCTTGTGAATGTGAGGAATGACAGGCCTCCACCGTGGTTCGGATTCCATGTTAAACTGTAGGTCCTTCATTTCATATCATAATCACCTTACCATTACACATTAGCGTAAGCGTATAACCGGAACGGGTAGTAAGCGCGGTGCTAACAATAATAATAATAATAATTTTACAGTTTTTATAGCATTACATTTGTTTGACTAAAACAGATAAAATATTTCTCCAGTAGCAACATAGAGTTTAGTTTGCTGCACGTGCTAATATTAACAGATCTTGAATATTTGTCAAGGGTGTCCTGGAATTTTGTCCTTTTTTCTATTTATTTAAAAAGTTGTGACCAAATTCCAGGACACCCTTGATAGATATTCAAGGTCTGTTGATATTAGCACGTGCAGAAAACTAAACTCTATATTGCTACTAGAAAAATATTTTATCTATTGTGGTCAAACATATGTAATGCTATAAAAACTTTAAAATTACTTGAGCTCCCTTCTGCCGCAACTTAAGGAGTGGGGGGAGGTTATAAAAAGTCTTGGTTAAATATGTATCCTTTAAGTCAACCAGGGAAACTTTTTGAACATTTGGGTGACTTGTTGGTCTAGGGGTAAGGTGTCGGACTTCTGTGCTGGGGTCCGGGATCCAATCCTCGGTCCCGGCACAGATTTATCTGATTGCCAAACCCTTCCTTCACCTCTGACAAGACGTGTATTAATCACAACTTGGGAATGTGTGGAATGCTAGGCCTCCACCATGGTTCGGATCCCACGTTAAACTGTTGGTCCTCCATCTCATCTCTTAATCACTTAATCACATTAGCTTAAGTGCGTATATCCTGAAAGGGTAGTAAGACGCGGTGTAAATAATAATAATAATAATAACATAAAACTTGAGATTTTTCATGGTTCTTACATTATTTAGATGGGTCTTCGCCTTTAAATTCTGACAAATGACAACATTTAAGCACATTTATCGTGCTTTTCCCCTATTTGCAATGCATAATTCAGGGTTTTTACCAATCAATGGCAACCCTGCACTAGTGTAAACATGCAGATAGCCATAACGGCTGAGTGGGGCGTAAAACAAAAGTTATGTTGAATAGAATTGATTCAATTTTTAACTTCAACTAAATAGCCTTTATAATGAATGTGTGTGTGTGGGTCTTAGCTTAGGTGCACTTCTATTAGTTATAAAAATTATATAAATTGTATATACATCTAAAATATAAGTTTATATATATATATGCAAATTTATATATTATATATATGTATGTATAAATATATAAAAAGCATTTTTTTCATGTGTCAAGACCGACAGTTTTATTGAAATCTAATTGTGATACATATATTTCACGAAAAATAGAAAATAAATATGCCTAGTTTTTGTAATATAAAATCGAATCAAACTGTTTAATGAATTTTTCAAAATGTCAGTCGAAAGTAAGTAACATTGAACATGTTTTAAAACATTTCCTCAACCCACATTTTGTGTGGAACGTAACCACTAGAAGGGAAAAAAAATAACTCCTTGGGATTCATGGTTCCATTTCATTACTCGAGGAATAAAATAGGAAATGCTAAATAATTTACAAGGCCATAAAAATAAACTGGGAAGTTCCCCTACCATAGTGGATAGATCTATAAACTAACTATTCGGCTGTAATCATGGTATTGGATCTTACAGCAAATATTCTGGAACGAATTCAAACGAATTCAATAAATGTCCCCGCCTGAATCTTAAATGTAAAAGGAACTATTTGTATGGATAGGCGTTTCATTTAAATCTATCTCGGAAAGTTCTGGCGTTTTGCCCGATTTCCAGTAATAACATTCCTATGTAAACTATAATAACTTACCAGGGAAGAGGAAGTAATATCTGAGGATCTGTCCAACTAGTAGTCAAACCTAATACTATAAAAGTATTGTATTAGTCATTAGTGTTGAGTAAATAATAAGCAGATAATTTTACCCTTAAATGGATTGCTACAGAACTCAGTATAAAAGCCTTTACAAAAAGTATAATTTTCTTTAATCTCTTCTTGATTGCACTTAGTTTTATATAAAGTGATATGTAGGTAAAATTATTCGATTCTGTTTGGGCAGTGGTTTTCAACCTATTTTACGCGTACCTTCAAAACATATTAAGAATGTGAAAAAATAATTTAGTAATGTTGGCTTATTTTTTGCCCAATTTTAATATATTTAATACTAAAATAAATAAACGGTACGGTGCACTGCATAGACTTTCTTCAGTTTTTATCTTAAAATATACATTTACTAAAAACTTGTAAGATCTGTGAAACGAAATAAGTAATTACATTGTTGTAGAAACAATATATCAAAGATCATAAATGAAATAAAATATAATGTTACTTAAGCTAGGACATTAGGAACTAGGGACACTGTTAAAGAAAAATTGGGAAAAGAGAAAAAAAAATCTTTGTCCACCAAAGAGCATTAGAATCAAATTCATTTTCAAACACCTGCATTATAAAGTATTATATTTGCTTGTAGCTAAGAAATGATTGGTTTTATAAAAATATATTTCAAATGAAAGATTTTTTTATCTCTAATGGTAATACATTTTTACAATGATAAGTTAGTTCTTTCTCAAATAGTTGCGGAGAAATTATGAAAATTGGAAAAAATACCTTATGTAAAGTAGGCTACCCTCAAAGTATTTTCATAAGAAAATGATAAATTCCATCTTGTTTAAATTAACAAATAGTGTCTGGATGTAGAATTTAATCTCAATTGTTATAGTGAATTTAAAAAAATATATATATCTTTTGCGCTTCAGGAAACTACCCTTAAATTTAAGGTTAGAAATCTAATTCCATAAACACCTCGGAGTACATTTATGATAACCCCTGATACTAACTTATAGTCCAATCGATAAAATAGTTTCGGCTCTTGTCCAGGGTGCAGACAGGCAAACAGACGGCATTATGAAAATAACTTTTTTGGTTTCATTGGGTCATGGAACATCGACATTTATCAAAGACTCGAGCTACTTTTTTTTACGTTCACACAATTTTTTATCAGAGGTGTTTCAAGAAAGTAAAATTAATTTACTGAATAGTTGCAGAATTCTCTTTAGTTATTATTTTCATTCTAATGTATGTTTTCTTAAATCTGATTAATGTCGATCCTTTCTCCCCTAAATTTGTTTTGGTTTAGCTGCAGATATATTTTTCTTGAGTCACATGCAAAGCTTGTAACAACATTTACTTAGGTAACTCCATTCTGGGATTACCCGAATTGAAAAATTAAGTCTTATAAGATTTTTTCCAGTGTATCAAATATTTATTTTATTTTATTACTATTTCAAAAATATTCCAAAATTATATTTTAATAATTACACATAATTTTTTTAAATCCTCAATCTCGAATATTTAATAGGTCATAATAATTTTCTCAGTATTAGCTGATTTACTTTTATTGGTTATCTTACCTGGGCTATGCAATTAAGAACTTATCATAGAACCAAACAATATCTTAAATCTACACTGTATAAAAATATATTTTCCAGTCACATTAATAAGCTTGGTTATTTTGTATCACAAAGTTTATCTTTACATCTCACTAAATAAACTTTTATGAAATACAATCCTTTTCTGTATATATATATATATATATATATATATATTAAATTGATATTATAATGCTCTAAATATTTTCCATTTTCCAAAATTGTAAGTAACTATGAGATTTTAAAGTTTATTTTTTATACTTAAACATAAATATACATTTGTTTAGTTTTTTGGTGATATCATCAATATACCATATATATATATTCACGTGTCTGGGCTACATTACTCTTATGCCAATCTATGGAAATATTAGCCAGTACTAATGTACCATTCCCCAGGGGACACCCGAATGTACTAATAGTACAGCCTTCCCGTAGAGACTCTTTCCATGTCATGACGAGATCATGATGGTGATAGTAGGTATGAGGGTGTGTAACCAGCGGAAATACTTATAACCGAACTTTAATTTAACCTACCAAAGCCTGATGAACGTTGGGATGATTCCCCTTTCGTAAAATGTACATATGGTACCAGTCGGGAATTGAGCCTAGGACCCATAAGTTCAGAACCATGTGCACCTATCACTATACCACGTGAGCGGTGAATATCTTAAATAAATTTCAAAATATCTTAAACACATTATTTTTTCTCCAATAATATTTATCATGGCAATTAGTATAGTTACTTTGATTAAAAAAAATAGTTGAAAAAGAAAGCTTTATTTTTACTGCCAATATTATTTATTATTGAAAGAAAAAATATTTTTAGTGAGTTTAAATTACCATAATCTCATTTATACATTGAATAACTTATAATTTGTAATATTTCATACGTTGAGAAGCTGAACTAAATAATTCCTATACCAACTAATATTATTAATAGAAATACCACTAATTTATTTGAGAACTTGTTTTGTTATGCAATAAAAAAGGCTTTGCTAGTTCATTTCTAAAGCCTTCCACAATTTCAAAAGCATGATATTTCCATACGGAATTTAATTCCCTAATTAAACTAAGGCCTTTTTTACACCCAAAGAAACTGCATTGCGCCAACGATTAGAACGCGAAGGGAAAAAAATATATATTCTCCTTCCCTTTGCCATTAAACTAATTTATCGACTTTCTTCTCCTACTTTCCTATTTCTTTCAACTTTTTTTTTTATTTGCCTTCCCTACCTAAAAGTCAAAAAGTTAACAATGAAATTAAATTAAATAACTTTTGAACAACACGGTCCAGGCTGTGAATTTATATTCCGAAGTAAAGGAATTTAAAGGAAAGTAAATTCGTTTTGACCCTTTCAATTTCTCTCTCGTGATTATTTCTCTTCTCTCTTTTCTCCACGTAGTACCACAGTGTGCGTTTAACCCATCTCCTCCCTTTAGGTTCTTCCCACCCCTTTCCAGTTCTCAGTGCGACCAGGCAGCTATCTTTCTTTCGGCCAATTATTGTTAATGCAATGAGAGACAGTTATAAATTAAATTAGGACATCCGCTCTTCAGCTAGAATCGGAAATATATTTTTTTTCGAATATAAATGTTTTTCTCACTCAAAAAGAATGTATAATTGGTGTGGTGGAGTGTAATTTAGAAAAAAAAAAAATCTGATAACTTATTTTGACACTTACTTTAGGTTTTACTTTAGACATACGGAAATTTAATAATTGTATTGAAGTAAATTTTTTGAGCTTGTTTTAACATACAAATTGAGATTGAAATGATTTAAACTAAACCTAATTTGGTAGTTAACTTTATTTTTATAGATTAAATCCTAAGCATTTCAACTAGCTACTACTATCTACACAAACCTGTTACTCTACTTGTGTGGCTTTTATGGCCAAGTAGTATAACCCCAATTTCATGAGAACTACATATCTGACGACTATAAATATTTACTAGATCTCTTGAAATTTAACTCACACATAGAATTTTACCTTTACACCACACTAATACAACATTTCAATCCAGCTGGGCTTATAACAAGAGTCACCAACTGATTGAATTTTCTAAACCCTAATGTTCTCGAAATAAGGGGTAGAATAACTATGATTATTACTCATCCTATAAATAAAGGAATTCTCTCAAAAGTTACTCCTCCAGGATATATATTAATTACAGCTGAAATAAAGTTAACGGCTCCTAAAAGTAAGGATACTCCAGCTACGTGTAGTGACAAGATCACGACTAGAGTTTGTATATCTACTGAGTGCGTTGTGGCCTTTTTCTCTCCTAAAAGTGGTTTTTCCATCCTCTTTCTATGCAAATTGTTGAATAACTCTCAACTCCTAACTATAAATTCATTAGAGGACGTATTAAACTATTTCGAAACGTAATGGCTGTAGTGTACGCAATCAAAGTTGTAGCTAAAACAAGTAATCAAATAAGTTTAAGCGTATGATTAATTTTATTGAGAGTAATAAAAATAATTATGTTATTTTCTAAAACACAGACAGTGAAGTGTTTTCAATTTATCCCTGCCTTTAAAATTATATTACAATATTATTATTCATACATTATTTTTTCAGACATCTTAGTAATTGTTAGGGCAATACTTACAATATAAACTGGTTATATCGATATACATGATTATATATATTCATTATGATAATATTAATAATTATACATTTAATACGTATTACTATGTTATTTATTTTGTTCTTAATTTGAAAAAATATATAATTACCCTAAGTATTAAAGTTATATATTTATCAACTAATAGTATGTGACGTTTATTCTTTAATTATTATTTTTTCATGACCATTGACAATCTTTGATTTTCAATTTCAAAAAAATATTTTATTTGTTTGATATAATCGTTGTTGGATAATGTTAGTTAAAAATAATTGGATCACCCATAAAACTAAGTATATCAAACCTGACAACTCTAAAGAATATATCAATAGCAATTAATAGTTAGCATAGTTATTAATCGTCAACTATTATTTCAATTTTAACTATAGTATTATCTGATTGTTAAATTGTTCAGCTTGCTTGCATTTCTAAAGCTCCATTAGCATAATTTTAGGGACTCTAAAATGGACCATAAAACTATGATAAAAGAATAATTTATTGAATCTTTAATTTGTTTAAATATACAGTATATTGTTGACAACAAAAATATGTAAATTGGTCTAAGCTAATATAATAGTCACTTGTGTCAATTAAAGTGCTTCTAAAAACGCTAAAACGCAACCTTAGTTATTTAAATTGATAAAGGCTACTAACTATAAGTTAAAATATAATTCTGACACCCAATATGAGTCGGTAACGTTCTTTTCTGTCATATACAAAAAATGTATAATTGGTTTAGTGTGGTTTAATCCTATTACAGCCATGAACAAACGACCTATGTCTGATTAATGTTTCTGTTCTAGATTTAAGTCAGCCTGTAAGTCGTGTGCTGATATAATAACTCGGTTCAGAAGGTGCACGTTAAACAACTTAATTTAAAGTATATATAAACGGGGATCATAAATTGACTATAATTAAATATTAAATTCCCAACGCTGAAGACTTGTTTTTAATACCCCGCAAAATTTGACAGATGCAGATAAAAAAAGATTGGAGAAGCCAATTAAAAACTTACTTCTAAGCCAATCAGTTGAGGAAAAAGTTTAACAAATGATAGATATTTAAAGATTTTAAATTTAATGTTAAAACGTATTTTGAAACAGAAATTCTAAAATAAACCAGTTCGGCAAGGAAAATTATATCTGTGTACAATTTTTTTTAGGCCTGTGATGTCACATGTCTCAAATATATCTATAAAACAAACTAATATTTTCATTATCACTACAGCTGAATCCACAAAGACATTTAAATAAGGTTTACTAAGCAATCGGTAGGAATATTACCAAGACGTAGGTTATGAGCAATAAGGCTAGGTCGCCTACTAGCGCTGCTAATCTGTACTTGGCAGAAATGCTCAAAATTAGCATATAGATATGAAACTAATGAGGTTAAAGACTTCCTGTTAACATACAAACAATTCACTTACCCCTATCTCCCACCTTCCGCCTAACCTACCCTGCTTTTAAGTGCCGGGACATTTAACTCCTACTTTTAATTTACTACATTTTATTTCTTTACTTTTCTTCCTTTCTGTTTTTTTAATATTTCATTTATATATGTTTTGTTATTATTTATTTTCCAGGAGTGTTTGATATTCTTTAATTTATCATTCTTGACACTTTCTTTTTTATGTTTTATTTCTATGTTCTGTACAAAGACGACAATGTTTAGAGATAGTAAAAGCTAAAGGTGAATTTCAAAGTGTTTTTATATAAAAACAAGTTCAAATTTTTTAGCAATAAAGAAAGGAGTATTGTTGAATATAATAAGACTTAAAAGGATCTTGAACTATTCTTAGAATTCCTTTTATAAAACGAAAACAATTTGTGTAAGAGACTTTTAATAGAGGAGGACTGCTGCCATTGTTTCAAATGTTTCTATTCTCCTCAATCCCACTCCCTTTAGCACACTACCCCAACATTCTAGTTCAAAATGCATATATGAATAATGTTGAAACTGGTGGAGTAGTGTGTGAATGTGAGTGTGTGACTGGTTTATGAAGGATTGAATCAACACCAACTGCACTAAGGATGTTTATTCCTCCAAAGTTGTTACGTATTATCCTCATATCTGCTCAGGTTATACAAATGGGGTAGAGGATGTAGAAGGAATTTTTTTAGAGGTAATCTAATATCATTTGCGTGGAAGGAAAGTAGGAAACAGTCCTCGGTAGGCCCGACCGTGATTCTAGCCCCGGTCTATCCATCATCAGGCCAGTCCAACACGAGAGTGACACCTTAGGTCATTAAGGAAAATTATGACTTTCAGTTCACCATTCCTCTTCCTGTTCGCTTAAGAGAGGATAATTTAATTAATTGATAGGTATAGTTTGGTATTTTATGGTTTGTCGCTGACTGAGAGGTTGTGTTTTGTTGTTGGGTAGTATATAATGAATAGTTTTGTCCTAGAATGTTTTATATTCTCCCTTCAGGCAATTGTTGGTTCATATCTTAAAAATTTACTTTCCTTGTCTAAATAATAGTAATAATAATAATAATAATAATAATGAAAGTTTTTTTGCAAAGATAAAATAAATGATATAAAAATAATCTGCATTAATAAAATGAATAATTAGTGTATCTGTCTGTTTGTCTGTTCATATGTCTGTCTGTCTGTCTGTCATGAGCATGTACATAATATCTATCGCACGCACAGGTTTGAAATTTTAAAGTTAGTAGCCTCTGTACACGAACACGTCCACCTTAAAACTGAAATTTTAAAATTGGTGTTTGAGATTTTTTAAATAATACAAAACTGGGTTGGAAGAAATATTATTATTATTATTATTAGCACCGCGTCTTACTACCCGTTTTGGGTTATACGCACTTACGCTAATGTGTAATGTGTAGGGTGATTGTGAGATTAAATGGAGGACCTACAGTTTAACGTGGAATCCGAACCACAGTGGAGGCCTGGCATTCCTCACACTCACAAGATGTCTTGCTTGGAAGAAATAGAATAAAGATTTGTTTTTCTGTTTGAATCAAAGAAAAAAGTTGCCTTGGGTATCCATTTAATCCATATCGTGGTAGTTTTGATTTGTAGTGTATTACATAACATTCTAGACCCAACCATTTTACAATTATTTATATATGACTTTTAAAATGATTGTACAAACTTAGTGAATGTGTATCTCATCACTTATTTATAGTATTGCTATGCATATATATAGTTGGTGGAAATCCTTAGCCCAACCAAGGAGTGTGTTATGATCCAGAGCATAGAAAGCTGAACGAAGGTGCTAAACCTCTCTAGATAATTGTGCCTTATAAGGAAGGGTGTGAGGGAAAAGGGTTGGTAGGAAAAGTGGAACGGGAATTAACGTTGGGAAGAAGGTAAGAGAAAGGAAAGGTTTATTCCTAAGATTTACAACCTCCGGAAAGTTCCTTGTGTGCTCCAAGTGAAAAGAGTCAACCTTTCGAGAAGAAGAAAAAAAAACTAAAAGGTTTTACAATTTTTTCTAATAAAAACTAATTAGAAACTAAGAATGTATACTTATATAATGTAAACTGAGGATTTTAATAGGTACCAAAAGCATCTTAAAAGATTGTAATTCAAGATTTGGAGAGTTAATTATATTTACCTACAAATATTTGTGTTAAGAAAACTTATATGTATAACTAAATGGCCAGTATTGTATTTATACAATGTCCAAGTACACTCAGTTTAACCTGAACTGTATAATTCTTTCCTTGTCGGCTTACACTATGGTTCAATCTTACAAGATACGCCATAAAGTAAAAGTGTACCTCTCTAAGTGGTTGTATGTATTGAACAAACATAGCATCATTCATCATAAGGGGAAAATCTAACAATAATTTATCTAACGGTTTCTTACTCCCAATTTAATGTTCATAAATTGATAATTTTAAAACCAAATTTTCTAAATGCCTCGCCTTACTACAATTAATTCATCACTCAAAAACAGTCGTTATGGAAAGTAATTGATGAGCTCATTTACTTTATTAAAAATGTCCCGTCTAAGTGAAATTAATCTTCCCTTCGTTTCTGAGAATATTAGAATCTTAAAAACTCGCTAGTTTTCCAATCCCCGTTTTCTTGTTGGTAACCAAAATAGACCGATAAACATACGTACCTGAATGTAATATAACAGTAGTCATATGGTTACATTGATAGATACTTTAAATCATAATCCCGCAAACACTTTTGTATATTCTTTCGATATTATTTCTATTAGTTAGACTTTGTACCCAACTCAGGTGATAGTAAGATTGTATCTCTCCTCTCTTAGGGACGCAAATTTGTCAAGGTGCTTGACTTGGGACATAAATCGAAATAAGCCTGAAATAAGTTTATTCCCATTTGTATAATTTACAGCTTTAAGAGGAAAAAAAAATCAATACCATTATAAATAAATGGAACGGAACTCCGCAGGACTTTCTCGCTTTATTGTTTAAAAATCGAGATATTTACTCAAAGTTTGTAATAAATATGAAACAAAATCATATACACTAGAAAACCCAAACAAAAACTTCACTATAACTATGTAAAACATTTTTAGAGTCCCGGTTATAAATTTTATAATTTTATTTTTAAAGAATTAATGTCCTCATTTGTATTTCTGGATCGATAAAAAAAAGATCAATGTTGAGTCCACAAGGGCCAACACTTCGTATTAAAATTTCGACTTTCAGTTAACATTTTTGACATTTTATTTGGTGTTGCACATCTTCATGTCATCGCATTGCTATTAAATTCAGTATTTATAAATCTTGACCAATAAAAAGTTGTAAATATTGACTATTGAGTCTAAAATGGTTATAGATCATTGCTGTACAAACATTTCTCCTAAGAGGTTTAAGGAAAAACAACATATACTTTTTGAGAGACCTACTTCTATTTAATTATTCTATGACATTGGAGAGTTATTGCGTTAAAACTTTAGTATCGCTTTACAACTAAAGATCACAAAATTGTATTTATATATTTGCCAATATCTCCGAAACGGCTGGTTTTATAAAAATGTATTTCATATAAAGGTTTTTAATTTTTAATAGTACTACAATTTTTCAATGATCAGTTATTTAGTATCGCAAATAGTTACGGAGATATGGAAATGTCTGCTTTTGTAAGGTACCCTAAAGTCATTTTCAGGGGGGAATGAAAATAACCATATATTTATAATCTTAATCAACGCCTAGATACGAATTTTAATCAAAATCGTTACAGCTGGTTTTGAGAAAATCGATTTTTTCTCTTTTAGACCTTTACTAAACTACTTTTAATTTTAAGTTTAAACAGACACAAAGGCATATGGCATGGCAAAGACCACTTTTTAGGGTTCGGGTTAAACTCGGGGTAAACATAGGGTTCAGATTTTTAAAAAAATATGGTCGCAATACTTTACCTTTTTTGAAAAATTAAAATATATATTTTTTATTTGCGTATAACTTGAATATTATTGATTTTATAAAAATATGTTTCAAATAAAATATATGTAATATAAATAGATATACATATTTGCAATTATAAATAATTTCATAACTCAAATAGTTTCGGAAATATGATGAGAAACGAGAATTTACGCATCAGACCGGAGCCCTTAAAGTCATTTTGCCGAAATATATAGTGGATCCATTTTTTTTTTAGAATATGCATAAATGTTTTGAAATGAAATTTAATCAAAATCGTTAAAACAAATTTTAAGAAAAATCAACTTTTTCTCTTTTATCCCTCTTGTAAATTACCCTTTATTTTAGGGTAAGATATCCAATTCCAAGAATCCCTCAGGGCAACCCTATGAAAACCCTAGATAACAAGTCTGAGCCCGATCGGTAAAATAGTTTAGGCTCTAGTAGGAGGTACAGACAGACAGAGACAGACAGACAGACAGACAGACGTAAATTCAAAAACCACTTTTACGGATTCGGGAGGTCATGAAACGTCGAGATTCATCAAAATCTCGAGTTCGATTTTTTTGACGATCTCAATAAGTTATTTGCCTGCAAGATAACGAAAAATTAAAAATAGTGTATATTGTTAGGTTATTTATGAAATATAAAACATTATTAGCATTAAACACAAATTTAATTAGATTTCACTAACACACGTACCCAAGTATTTTAAACATAAGTTTAACATTGAACATAAATTACAAAGTGTAAGTTTATAATTTATATATTTATGTCTGAAAAGCCAACATATTATGTTTTATAAATATACATATATACGTATATATGTTAGAAGTATACATTTTATCATTGACTTGAATTTGATCGAGGAAATTTATTGAAAATATCTTAAAATATTATAACCTAGGTAAACCTCAAGCAATGAATTTTTATCAAATTAATGTATTAATATAATTTTAATTTGGTGGATACTTGAGCTAATATATTCGTGTCTGCCACTAATGGGTGGACGGAGTCCCAAATCTCAATTGAGGGTAAATATTATTTCACTCTGCCTCAACGTAAATTCAGCTAAGTTTCTTCTAAATTATACATTCCTCATTTCTATCCCCATTAATAATGTCAATGGGTTAGTTAAATTATATGCCAAAAAGTTGATAAAAATGATTTAGATCAGCTAAATTTAATTTGCTTGGTAAAATCTTTCACGTCTACACCAACTTGATGCGTAATATCTGTATATTTATAAATAATGAGTCTATTAGTTCAGGGTTTTAATAATATTGTCAACTATCAGTATATCAAGTAAGATATCGTTCCTGTATTTCTATCTCTCTCTCTATATATATATATAATATATATATTATATATATGTTATATATATATATAATATATTATTACACATATAGATTATATATTATATTTTTGACTAAAAACTAAACTACACCACAAAAAAGTTTAAATAAATTAATTATATTAGTAATTAAGTGCCTTTAGTCTCTAGGATTATAAATTTTTATGAAATATTAATTTTCAAACGAGATTCTTAAGAATAAAACCGTTGAAATACTTCACATCTATTTAAAAACGTATACCATGAATACCTAAAATAAGACTATCAAATAAATGCCACTACAATTTATCATTGCGTTCTTTATTTTAATCTCGCCCTATTGCAATTCAAAACACGCTAAGCTCTTTTTTGTAAACATATACATTACAAAGATTCGTTCATTCATTTGAACAATTACTAATTAAATTTTTTTTGTCGAGAAAAAGATGATATTCATAGTCCCAGATGGTTTGAAAATTTAAACCAGTGAAAATGAGAACTATACGTCACCTGGGAACATATCCTTCCACCTCCTCCCCCACCATCACCCATCCTACCCACCCTAGCGTGATAACTTGCACAAGGTAATTATTTTCGACCCTTCTACAGACCCATTATAACGGGGCGTTAATAATAATTTTCAAGCCCTGACAACAGTGCTGTGCATTTCCATATAAATAGGTCCACACATGGGCACCCATAAACATATATACATTGTACTTCACCAAGAACTAACATTTTGAGAATAAAAACATATTCCTAAAGACATCAAATCTATTTCAAAGATATTATTCCAAAAAATCAATTAAGGTGGGAGTGAAGGAAAAGCGTGAAAAGGGTTGTGTTTTTGTAAAATTTTTTAGCAAAACTTTTTTTTTTCAAAATTATAATATTTAAAATATTTAAGGCACTTGGCCCTGTCGAGTGTAAGTCTAAAACCTAGTTTGTAAGATGGTGTGTGGGATGGTGAAAGGCGTGGTGTGGCTTAGCAACCGATCAAAGTATCCTTCCGCGCCAACAAGAATAGATGTATCACGGAAACCGTATATGACGCTAGTTACCTGCCAGGTCTTGCGGAAAAATCATACGTTTTGAAATACGAGTTTTCTCGAAAACTGAGTTAAATTTTTATAGTAAAATTTTCAACACCTCTTTTAAGATAATGTATCAATTTTTACTAGGTGTTACATTTTCTTTTTTTTTTTTTTTGTTATGCAGCCGGCAGTTTTCTATTGAAAAATGTCTAAATTATTGATATTTGATCACTGTTAAAATGATCAACACGCTTCTATCCTTGAACAAAGGACCAATAGCATTAACAAATAGATTTTAATTTACTTCATATAGTGATTTCAATATTTCTTTATTATTCAATGACAACATTTTTCTTTATTTTAAAAGTTTCTCATCAAATGATAATTATAATATTTATATAATTATGAAAGATATTCGACTATTCTTGGATCTCCATGTGAATAAAGCTATATTGTTTCTACTGGAGCAATATTTTACTTATTTTGGGAAACCAAAAACCATAACTGCAAAAACACTTGACCTTTTCTAGCGTCACTTACCATCCCCTCCTAGGACTTAAGATCCAACCTAATTCTTCTTACCAGACTTACCATTGTGGTTTCCACATGCTTTCATTCCATTGATGTGGGTGCACTTTCTCCAAACATACTTTCTTATCCCTACCCCTTGGATTAAACTATCAATAGCTATAGCGTTGGACATTTGATTATTGGGAAATTAAAGAAATAATGCTATCTTGTTAGAAAAAATGAATCATTATGATAAATCTAATTATTTAAGTAAAAGTAGATATTAACTGTAGGCTTAAACTGTCAATCAGAATGAGCTTATTTGTAATGGTACAGAAAGGGCGTGTGTATTAAATATTAATTTCATTGGGTAATGTCAAGGTCAAGGTTGAGCCGTTAGGTTTGTTGAACAGGTTTAGCTTCTAGTGTTGTCTGCTATGTCTGATCTGACCTAAGTGGTGAAATGGTTTGCCTCCCATAAGGCTTTTCAAATCTTCCTGGGGGTAATCGTACAAAGCTCAGGAATTCATCAATGTTTAATAAGGAAAACTTAAAAATGATAGCAATTAGATTGGATTAGATTAAATGCGACTTCCATTTCTTGATGTTCTAGTTGACATTTTGCCGGAAGAAACATTTAGAAAATATAAATACATGTTTTAGGTATTTATAAAATGTCTAATAAATTACATATACATGAATTGATGTATGAGGACATAAACTAGAAATAGGAGATTGTATAGCGCCAATAAGAGACTTATTTTGTAAATTATGCTGCAATTGCTTAAAATTCTATTAAAATTGTATCTTCGTATCGAGATACAAGAAAAAATAATTTAGTAATAAACACCATAGCTGCTAAATTAACCAACTTCAACTCACCAACTTGGCCCACTTGCTTCACCTGTCTGCAGCCACACACCTGCAGCTTGCCAGTACGGCATGACCTAACCACACATGACCGCCTGAAGTTCGCGAACTTACTCACCAGCCCGATTCGATAACTGAGCAGCTCACTTAAGTAGGCGTGCTCTGTTAGAGAGTCTGCCACGAGCTTCATGACTGACCTGGCACAATGACGAGAACACGTTTACCTCCCTTCCCACAAGAGGAGAAATGATATCATTTCTTGACTGATGGGATGGTCAGGCGATTAAACCTCACAAGTTTCCCCCGCCAAATGTGACTCCAACAACCTCCCCTCCCCTTTTCTCCTAACCCCTCTTATCTGTGGGCCAAACTGTATATATAAATCCAAAAGAAGCTAAAAAAAACCACTCTTTAACGGGATCACTAACAGGACAGCTTGTTTGCTGCACCGACATGTTATTTAAACTCTATATTATAAACATGTGTAATTTAATAAATACTATTTTTAGTAAATTCTCTTCTGACTTAAATAATGTAAATATGTGTGGTAAACTTTATTAATACATTATTTTAAACTAATATTGTCAAGTTGTGTATCTACTACATTCTTTGACGGAAATAATAATAATCATATATAACGAAATTTAACTTTCATAATCCACATTAATATTTAAAGTAAACTGATATTTTTAGAGAGCATTTTGGGACATAGGGCCGGTTTCATAGTCAAATTTAGTATGCCTCAAGTGCGGCGTACTAAATTTGACTATGAAACCGGCCCTTTGTCTTTTAATGGTCAGCACAGACCATTGTATCCTGGAATAGTGTAATATATATTCATATGATGTAATATTCATCTTGTTGATAGAATTAAAATAGAGTGTTCAAAAGGGGAACTCTGAACTTTTCTGTAGCAAGGATTACGTTTTCAAATGAAAGTAATGGATGATTGCCTATAGCTCAGAGTTAAAATGATTTTAAAATTTATAAATACGTACCGTATCTAATATTATTGCTTACTTATAGTGTAATTTTGGTCTAGTGGCATTTTTTGAAAGATTAACTTATTTCCAGAGAACACTAGATAATTGCTATTTTAATGAGGCTTTATTTAGCACCTCATATTACTACCATCCAGGTTATACGCTGGTGTACTAATTACGCTAGTGGTTTTAGGGACTAGTAAGGCTATTTATAAAGGAAGTGTACCTGAATTTGCGTGGAGGGTAAGGGAAAATACTTTATTTATTATTTAACTTGCACTTTCTGAACCGAGGGATTATATCAGCACACGAGTGATTATAAGTGAAAGTGAAAAGGCCTTCCATTTTTGCCGGGAAAGGTATTTCCACATACCTTACAGGGTTATTTTACATGCCACAAATGACTTGTAACCGATGGCTTTACTTCCCCTCCGAAAGAATTTGTGAATTTGTGATACGGATATTTATCGCCCAATAAAAATACGTCGACCTCAGCTGGATTTAAACCCATGAACATATGATCCTGAGGCCAAAAATTTCTGATATTATTTCAAACACACTAAATTATAAAATATGTTTATATAGTTGACGATATTTCAAGGAATCAAAAACTATTATTACTCTGTTAGAAATTATAAAAAAGCTACCAATATTTACTTGTTTTAACTTAATATTTCTGTTGATACATTGGTATGAAAGAAGAATTTAAATACTATAAAAATATAACCCCCCGATTGATACTTCATGGGCTAAAGTATTAATATAATGTATTGAGATAATTCGTCAAAATTGTAATGTAAAATAATTAATGAGGTTGTTAAACATTGAATAACTCCCAATTTGTATATGTTTTGAATTAATGTATTTTTTTCTTTAAGATATATCAGTTGTAATATTCTAAATAATAATTATCAAGTAACCATGCTTGTGTTTAAATAAATTACTTTGATTTGTCCATAACATATGTCATGTGAAAAACTATTTTTATTAATTTAACCAGCTCTTCATTAAAGTTTCAAAACATTATTAAATACCCCAAATATGAGAGTACTATCTAACATATTTGGAATATATTTTAAAAGCTTTAATTTATAGTAAATATAAATAGATTGATTTTCATGTGATAAGTATAAAGAAAATATTTTAAATTAAAACTGTGACCCAGTCGAAATAGCCAGCTGTAATGTTTACTCTACACTTCCTTGTCATTGCTGTTTTAGAATGTATTCAGTATAAACAATATTTTCCTTTGAGTTATAGCTAGTATTATTATATTGATTAGGACCACAAGTACTTGTTAACAATCTAAAATATTTCATGAATAACCCCCAAGCTACTTTTTAATATATAATGATACTTTATAATCAAAATATATGCTTTTAACCAAGATATAGATCATTTCTGACAATTGATATCTGTTCAACTTAGAAATTTAACAATGAGGTTATATTTTCATTCACTGTTGTTATATTCTGATGGGATTTAATGTGAACAGAATGAATGATTGATATAAGTTTTCAAGAAAATATATTTTAATACCACAATAATAATGTTTATGTGGTCACAATACATTATTTAAGGCACATTTGTTGCAATATATATTAGATTTCCGATTACTTAAATAGTGGGATTTGAATCCTGGTTGTTTGTGCTGGAGGTGTTTCTTTTTTCCAAGAATGTTTTCCCACTTTCCCTTCACGTATATATGGGTACATTTCCTCTGTATTAAAGCTCTCTCTTACTTAACCCATTATAGTGAAAAACCTGCCTATTTCCCGCCAAGGTAGTTAGATGAGGTAGCATAAAGATTAATTACATTTATTTAAATCTAATTTGGCAAAGTTTAAAAAATTTCAATCCTTATTAGTGTATAATCATAATCTAATAAATATTAATTGTCAAATATATATATAATCAATTAAGTTATCTGATTTTTAAATGTATAATATTCGGAAATTTTAAATATTTAATTTTCGTGGTTGCTATTTTGAAACCTAATCATTTCTAACTTCACCAAAAGTAGGAAAACCCCCAAGTGAATCAGCGAACACGGTATTTGAGACTGGGATTTCTCTTATCAGTGAGACAAAAATCCGGGACATTACTCAGGCGCGGAGATGGGCTGCTTGAAAACGAGTCCCTACTGAAAATCTCCTTATCTTCGAAGGGGGGGAAAAAAAGCCAACCCTTTCTCAAAAGTTTTATCACTCCGGGTTCTCAACACTATATTCTCTAGCGCACAAAACTTTCATAAAAACTCGATTAAAATAATGGCTCTGGGAAGAGAAAGAGGCAACATGAAAAATATCGCTGATAAAATTAAGTCCAAAAATGCAAATTTCTCGTGAAACCAACATTTAATTACGTTTATTATGTGAGTTTATGGCAAGCACTGGTTCCCACCTAGTCTGAAAGCGTTACAACTACTGCACAGAGTTTTGCCAGATTATATGCCAGAACTTCTCGTAGTGTTGACAATTAAGGCGGGGGGTGGGGGGTGTTAATTTTATAAACACATTTCTCACGTCAGTTCGATACAATTACACAAGAAATTGTAGTTATAATGAGAAAAAGTTTCAACGAATAAGAGGTTTTTTTCATTCAGAATCTATCACTCAAGAAGATAATTTACTTTAAAAATTAAATTATTTATATATTTTATACATAAAACGTGTTTTACTGTTCATCAGTAATATCCTAATATTTATATTAGTTGTTTAGGGAGTATAAATATAAAGTTTTTAATAATGCACCTGAATTTTCATGTAGTAGGAATGGAAAAACAGTTATGAAAAAACTTAGAACACTTGGATGGTATTTAAGCCCCCACTATGGGCAATTTATGCCAAACAAGACCAAAACCTTTATCTCCGAAATTCTTAATGTTTATATCTTCGTTTTTACTTAGGATTTAGATTAATTTAAATAATAGATTGGTAAATTTTATATTTAATTAGAGAACACGTGGTTTTGAAGTTTAAGCTTTGTTTTACGATGACCCTTCTTTATCAAACGAACAATACACTGCGGAGACCTCACACATTAAATTATTTTTTGTATTTTTTTCAGTGCCACAGTTAACCTATTTCTAGGACTAATGAACCAACGGTGCTTTTTTTTTAAAGGCGGTAAAATAGAAACGAAAGAGGCAGAAAAGTCGCAAAGTACCATAAGGGAGGATGAGAAAGGAAACCTTCCATACCACTTAAATTTAAAAGGAAGTCTACTGTGGAGTAGAAAGATCGATAGGTCGAGAAAGTGAAGTCGAATGGGTTTGACATAGCGTAAAAAAATACGTGATAAAAGACTTCAAGAAAACACACACATGCATATACACATGTATAGGATACTCTCAGTTACTTGTAAGAAAAGCTTACAAAATATACCTTGAGGTCAAAACATTCTTTTGTATAGACCGCAAACAAAAAATTGGGGAGGGTTATTTTGGTACAAATTACTTGGTGGATTTTATGAACAGTCAATAAAACAAAAAGTCTGGTAGTTAGAAAATTTCATTTTTCGAGCAGTCGTGATTGGTAGAGCAGAACTTTAATATAATGAAGTGAACTTCTGAAAGTTGGCTCATTTGTCATAACTAATAATTGATCAAAATATTATAGAATTTATATTATTAAGGTCTTTGTTCACAGAGAAATAAAGTGTTTGCAAAATTAGTAGAAGTGTATCATTTTCACCCTGTAATAAAAGGGTTTTATAGATTAAATTAATGTGTAGGCCTATTTATTAACCTCGATGATAATCACGTATAATAGATAATATAATAATATTTATAATATTTAGCACCGCGTCTTACTACCCGTTCGGGTTATACGCTCTTAGTACTAATTACTCTAATGGATTAGGAATTGGGAAGGTTGAATTAGAGGAAGTGAACCCGCATTTTCGTGGAGGTAGAGTGGAAAACCATTTAGGAAAAACAACCCCCAGTTCACCCAACCGCGATTCGAACCTCGATCTCCCCGTCCTCAGCAGTTGAGCTCAACACGACTTGTGCGTTAGCCAACTACGCCACCGAGGCGGGTCGTATAATAGAGACGCTACTTGTGATGTATAATAATTTGGGGATTTTGGCGGTTTTGAAATACGGGTGCTATAAAATTTTCTGTTTTTGGAAAAATAGGAGTAAAAATAGGGGGTGAAATTCAAAATCATGAAATAAATGGATGAATTTGTGTAATGTAAGGGTATTACTATGATAAACATAATATATTAATGTACTTACTTAAATAGCTAAGGCTAAATTTTGTATTACTATAATTTAAATAATCCCGAACAAAGTAGTCTAATATTCAACCGATCTTAATGAGTTTATGTTTTAGATTGATAATTTGGTATTTTTTCTGTCTGGACATTTGTTCAGATATGACGGTGAAATAAGAAGACAATTTTCAAACAAAATTTGGCAGGTACATTTTTTGAACCTAGGCCGAACGGTATATTAACGTAGTTATTTTAATCTGGTTATAGTTTCAATATATATATATATATATATATATATTTATGAGCTGCTCACATATGTTTCGTCTAATAGCTCCTGTCAGGTGGTTTGAATTTAAAATTCTTAGAATTATATTGTGTACCTATATCGTATTTTATTTTAATCTTGACATACATTAAGAGATCGACGTCTTCAACCACATGATCAACGGTTATTCTCAAGTAACGATAAGAACATATAATTCTTAGCATGCTCTACTTAGAAATTTTGAATTGACGGATCGAGGCTTATTGTTCACAAAACTACTGGCTTACAGGGGAAACTGCACTTCAGCCAACACATATATCACACTACGCTAAATTGTTAGACACTGTAAAGTTTGATTCACATAATATCCGAAAATACAAAGCAGAATATCCTTTAGTGCCCCAGCAACTCACACTATATATTGACCCATGGTGCTTTGCAACTAACCTAAAACAACTGATTATAAATATATTTTATTTTCTACTGGATACACATATATTTTATATCACTCTACCAAAGGATCTTTTCAAATTATAACGCGGTGTCGTGGCACAATCCAATACACCGATAAACAGGCCTTACATTAACGGGTTATTTCAAATCTCCACACAAATCCAACGGTGTGGTCTGCTAGCTTCTGGCTGTAGAGCGCCTGCGCTGTAAAATGTGCACATGCACTGTTTTGAGATGGCTGGTTCTGAAATTGTACTAGTTCTCCTGTGCCGAACATCTCAGGCAGAGTGGACAAAATAGAGAATAGTTTAACTTCAGAAGAACAGCTCGAGCCGATCAAGTGGAAATCTTGTGATTGGCTTAGAGCTCGTCACGTGACTACGTTTCTGTTCTGCACTAGTTTTTCGGCGAACGTGAGAATCCACAGCAAGTCACTGTGTTGCAACTCTGATTTGCGGTTTAAAAAAAAGTGGAATATAAGCTAAACATAGGAATATATATGATATGGTGAGTGGAATCTAGTGATTATGTAATTATTGTAGTATTTAATATGTCTATTAGGTCACATGTAATCTGTCATATACTTATTGTTATTTAACTAGCTATATTATTTTTATTATTATTATCATTATTATTAGCACCGCGTCTTATTACCCGTTCACGCTATACGCACTTACACTAATGTGTAATGGTAGGATGATTGTGCAATGAAATGAAGGACCTACAGCTTAACGTGGAATCCAAACCACGGTGGAGGCTTGGAACTCATCACATTCACAAGTTGTGATTAATACACGTCTTGTCAGAGGTGAAGGAAGGGTTTGGCAATCAAATAAATCTGTGCTGGGACTGAGGATTGAACTCTGGACCCTCAGCACAGAAGTCTGAAACCTTACCCCTAGACCGCCATGTCACCTAAATAGGGATATTAACTATTTTATTATCTAAGGAATTGGAAAAGTTATTTTTTCTTAGCGCCGCGTTTTACTAACCGTTCGGGTTATACGCTTATGTACTAATTATATTAATGAGTTTAGGGATAAATAAGATTTTTAGTGAAACTGTTCCCACATTTGCATGGAGGTAGTGTGGAAAACAATTTTGTAAAAACCTCCTTCAGTACACCTTACCGAGGTTTGGAACCTTGACCTTCTCGTAATTTGCAGTCTAGTCTACTGAAAGAGTAGCTCCTTAGACCGTTCGGCCACCGATGTGTTTATCTTGAAAATCTAGATACAAAATTGCGTGTTAATATTACCTTAAAGGCTGGTTCCCAAATACCGATCTAATACATGTTTTAATGCATTTACCTGGCTGAAAGGTCTTTCCACTCTCTTTATTGCTACTATTTATAGTGTATACATCACACTCCAAAAGTAAAAATGGCCATTTCATGAATTGGATAAATTTCTGCCGATTCTGTGAAATAGCTTCCTCGTTTGTCGGTTACACGGATCGGGCGAAAACTCATCCGATTCATAAATTGGAATAGTGCTGGATAGTTTATTAACTGGGCAGATACAAGCGCTACCCAATCAATGAACTGGACGATTTTTTTTCACCCGGTGCGTAAAATTAACAAACGAAGAACAGACCTGGTCCAAAGCACTAAGCGTTTTAAATTGAGGTTAGGTTAGGTTGAGTTAGTTTGATTATTCATTCTTGAAAACTGATTTTGGTTAAGTTTCTAGTAGATAGGACAATAATTTCAGGTTCGGGAAAGTGCTAATAGTGCATTCTATTTCTGCCCAATTCTAGAAATGGCCAATAGACGAGGCCAGATCAAGAAAATGGACCAAAACCACAAATAAGGGAACTGGGCAGTTTCCCTGATGGGTGTAACATATACAGTGAGTAGATATCCAGAGTGGTGGCTGAATAGTACAAGGTGTTTGACTTGCATCGCACTTAGGCACCATTTACGAGAAGATCGAGAACTTGACTCCTTGACAAATTAACACCGAGGGGTGGTTTTGGACCTTTGATATTAACTTTGTTTTCCTCTTTATCCACTTACAAATTCAAGTAAAATCCCGCTGAGCTGCTTTACTTAATGCTGCGTGTTAGAATGAATAATAACTAAACCTTGGTGTTTCGCGGGGAAATTGTTTTTCATATAACTAATATAGTAATTAGTATCTTAATTAATCAAAATGCAAATATAATAAGAGTTTTTATTGATATGCTAGTAATTGTTGATGTATTAAAATGTACCAAAACAGTGTAAAGGTAATTTAAGAACTATAAAATCTTGAAAAAAAAGATTGAAGAATACATAAATGAATTGACTAGCATTCTCATCTTTTTGAGGATTCAAATTGTTGAATGTTGTATAAGAAAAAGAAATTTAAAATATTATTTTATTTAATGATGAACGTTGAATAGTACATTTTAATTTAACAAAAGATTGAATGTACTCTACATACAAATTTATTATCAATTAATTTATTTGGGATTTTTGAAAATGTTAAATAAAAATAATCATAAAATAATTTATTAATGTTAAACACTTTTCAGGTAAATTTAAATTTAATATAATATTTTGAATTTTATTTAGAATAATAGTATTACATTATAGGAATACTTTAAACAAATCAAAGTGTAACATTAAGGCATGTCACAAACATTAACAAAATGACACAATTAAAATTTTGATTAATAAACCTTTAAAAAATTATGCCTTACTAGCCTATCCTCTACTTTCCTCTTGATTAACTTTCAAAAAACGCGTATCGTATTAACGTTTGATGTATTATCAAAACGTTTTCTGAAGACAAGATTTGCCAACTCTCTGAAAGGAATATCTTAATATATGTTAGTCAGGGGAGAATTCACACTTCTTTAGGGGTTGGGGATGTTTCCACGGATTTTCAATAAAAAGGAACGAAATTTTGTTGACTTTAAGGAGGATTGAACGTCTCTTGAAAAGAGTCGGCAATAAACGAATTGGTGCTTCGAGTAGATATAAATTGTTGATTTTCACTTCTATTTTCTTGTGCAAGCCTTGCAAAACTTTATTAGTTCTGTAGAGTGAACGATGTTAGCACAAAGCATAGTATTTTGAAACAAAATAGATATTATTTAACCTATTCAATCAAAAAAATTCTAAAATTTATCTTTCAAAATATGACGCAAACACACACTTTTTTTTTTTTATAAATATTCAGTATATAAGATTAATCTTCAAAAATAGGTTCAAATGTAGTCTACTCATATGTTTTACTAAAAAAAAACTCCGACAGTCAATGGAAATAACTATACACAAAGTTGATTAATTTATTTTTTCTTTACTTATTAATAGTAAAAATAAATGTATTATATAAACAGTTTACAAACTAAAAAATGTATTTATTTAATTCACTCTACCTACTGTATTATAAATATACAGTAGCCCAATGGCTTCTTTGGTGCTGACTGACAGCACACAGCTGACGGCTGATGGATTTGAAAAGTTACCAGACCTAATTATGTATCCCTACGCCCTAACCATATGATCTGCAAAAACATGTGTTTAGCAGCTGTCACTTCTGACAGTCAAAATTTAGGTATATACCTAAATGCTGAATGTCAGAAGTCGGCTGTGAAATGTCAGCCAGCACCGAAGAAGCCATAGGGCTACTGTACATTATGACAAAAAGGGGCATAAGAAAGTACGGGACATAAAATATTACTGGGTGTAAAAAACCACTTCAAAATATTTTCAAAAGTAATTACTGATTCTAGATTTTCGTGAGGGAAGGGAAGCCATGTTAAGTTTACTCCAACCCCTTCCCCTCATCAACACTTCCAATGATCTTCCGAAGTCACTGAATCTCAACTTATTAGATACAGAGAAAATATATCCAGTGCATAACAGAAATAAAAAAGGGTTTTAATCAACTTTTGTGTAAAGATAGCAAAAACCACCAATTGTCGAATTTTTTTTATTTACTTTTTTTGACAGACCATTGTTTTCCAAGTTAGTCAACACCATTTTCTTGCTACATCCTTTCACCCACACCCCCCCGTTGTCTCTCTCACAATACCCCTTCTGCCCAAACACCCATTACGAAGCCTCACAAACTGCAATTAGTTGCACTTGTTCCAAAGTTTACCACTCTTCCTGTCCCCCTAACCCCGTTCCAACAAATTACTTTACTATACTTACCCCATCCTCCTCTTCACCCCTCCCTTCAACCAATACCTTTACGTCTTGAGACCTTTCTCGCCGTTCTGTGTCCAACCATTGAACCATCTTCAGATCTTTTACTCGATCGATTAGCTTAAAAGCCTCGCAGCACTTGTCCAACATATTGGATTAAAGGAAAGAAAATAGAACAGTGCTGTCAACCTGAAATGTATTTACCAAACTTCTCTTCTTGGTATTAACATGATAGATTTCCTTAGTTAATTGGTTATAAAATTACATTTATAAGAGGGTGACAAAAATCTTTAACAGAGTTCACTTAGATTTAAATTTAAATTATATTAAATTGAGTTATTTATTTTTAACGTTTTATCTTCTAAATAGGTGTATTCAAATATATTATGTTACATTATTTTGTATTGGTTTAACAATGAGGTGGCCCAGTGGTTAAATACATTTTTAGCTATTGGGCCAAATGTTTGTTAAACATTTTATAAAATAAATTATTTAGCTTATGTCCAACCTTATTGTTTATCATTCTACACTACCTATATATTCATCAATAACATTAAGAATTTATTATGATATTTTGTAAAATGCCCACAAGATTAAACAATATACTCTATACTGAAATAAATTGTACGGTGCATTGCACAAATAGAAACTTCCTAAAAGCTCGGAGAATTTCTTAAAAATATATATATAAATTGCTGCAGAAATACCCCCCTCATAAATGAAATAATATGTACTGTTAAAGCAACATTGAGAAAATAAGAACATATCTGTCCTTAAAAAAGCATCCCAATTAATTTCATATTTCAAATTGCCTCATAAAACTATATATGTTTGCTTATCGCTCCAACCAAAACTATTGATCTTATACAAATTCATTTCCGATTAAAATATGTGTATTTTTAATAGTACCCCAACTTAATAAGTAACACTTCTGTTTTGGGGGTCTGGGGTTTAATCCTTGGTCCCGGCACAGATTTATTTGATTACCAAACCCTTCCTCCGCCTCTGATAAGACGTGTTATCAATCACAACTTGTGAATGTGTGAAATGCCAGGCCTCCACCGAGATTCGGATTCCACGTTAAACTGTAGGTCCTCCATTTCTATCTCACAATCACCCTACCATTACACAATAGCGTAAGTGCGTATAACCCGAACGGGTAGTAAGACGCGGTGATGATGATGATGATGATAATAATAATAATAATACATATTTGATATCTCAAATAGTTACGAATATATTAACAAATTTGGAAATTTCCGCTCAAACAAAGTAGCTTTATAAGCATAATATCCGTGGGCATATGAAAGTAACCCTTTCGTTTGTAGTGTTAAACAATGTTTAAATACAAAAAGTAATCAAAATCGTTGTAGAGATTGATTAAAAAAATCTCTCTTTTTGCCCTTCAGTAAATTTTCCTTAATTTTAGAGTTGGATTTTCAATTATAAAAAATCATTTGGGGAAATTTATTAAAACCCCAGATAGCCTACTAAATTTTAACCCGATCGGTAAATTAAATGGTTTATGCTCAAGTTAGAAATACAGGCGGCATCACGAAAACCACATTTTCGATTTCATTGGGTCATGAAAAATGGACATTTACTAAAATCTTGAGTTTGATTTTTTTAACGATCACAATACTTTTATATTTGATAGGTCGAGGGAAAGTAAAGTGTTGGTCTTCCCTTTCAATTATTACGTACATCTGTGTCTATGTGTATGTGTTCGCTTTGATATCTATGACACTCTGTTTACCTTGATCACATGTGTTTGGCTGTCATTTTTCTGAATACAGCTAAGTGCGGTTAAAATCTCTTAACTCGTTATACAACCGAAATAACTGGGAACACTCGAATATAAATATGATATAATGTTTTTTTATTTAGAAATTAAACTTTTCTTGGAAAAAAATCCTTACTTTAAAACCTTAAAAATTAAATGGCATGACATAATTGTACCTAATTAATGATGTAATCTATTATAGTTTATAAACAACTTTTTATCAAATATTTGCCATCAGTTGGCTATCCATTACCTAATATGGTTTCTCCTACCTACAGTAGCCCCATGGCCTCTTTGGTGCTGACTGTCAGCTAAAAGCTTTCAAAAGTTACCAGAACAAATTATGTATCCCTACGCCGAACCATATGATCTGCAAAAATATGTGTTTAGCAGCTGTTAGTTCTGACGGTCAAAATTTAGGTATATACCTAAATGTTGACTGTCAGAAGTCAGCTGTGAGCTGTAAGTCAGCACCAAAGAAGCCATGGGGCTACTGTAAGTGAGTGACTGGTATAATATATCACTCTCACTACACAGTGTGTTCAGAAACTCAAGGCCCACACTACACTAGTTTGTTTGAAGGTAAATTAATACAACATCCCCATACACTTACAGCCGGCAAACTACGTATGCTAGTATTATTAAGTTGCTTTCAAAGTTTCGGCGTACAGCGTCGGGAGAGCAAAGATGTGCAAGCAGGCGTGTACAAAAAGTTTCATAGAATCTAGGTGCATGGCGCTGCACACCTCGGCATCTTGGAGCACGGCAGCAGAATATACCACAATTAATAGTAAACAACATACCAGTCCTTCTAGAATGATAATACGTTCTCAAGGTCATAACGGTCCTACAACACATTAAGAGCTCAAAATGACCACCAGCACGCCTGTTTCCTATGCAACCTGTTGTACACGCATGCTTGAACAGCTTTGCTCTCCTAACACTGTATGCCGAAACTTTGAACAAAATATAATGGTATTATCATAGTTTGCCTGATTTAAGTGTATATGAATGTTTAATTACTTTTGGTTTAAACAAACTATATGTGAAGTTTGGGCGTTGATTTTTCAAACTGTATACTAAACTGTCAATAATGGGAAAATCAGATTTAAAATATTGGTTGGGTGTTATTATTATTATTATTATTATTAGCACCGCGTCTTATTACCCGTTCGGGTTATACGAACTTACGCTAATGTGTAATGGTAGGATGATTGTGAGATGAAATGGAGGGCCTACAGTTTAACGTGGAATCAGAACCACGTTGGAGGCCTGGCATTCCCTCACATTCACAAGTGGTAATTAATACACGTCTTGTCAGAGGTGAAGGAAGGCTTTGGTAATCAGATAAATCTGTGCCGGGATTGAACCCTGGACCCCAGCACAGAAGTCAGACACCTTACCCCTAGACCACCAGGTCACCTTGGTCGGGTGTTCACAAGGTAGCATTTTCTAAATAGTTTTCCACTTACTGTCCAAGCAAATATGGCAAAGGTTCCTTGAAATTACAACTTCCTAATTCTTAACACTCAATCGTAGAAAGTACATTTACGTCTAACCCTAACGGGTTATTAAGCAACATCTAACTAAGACAGAGCTCTGAAATTTTAAATATTAGTATCCCCTGTATATGAAAATGTAAACGTCCAAGCCAGAAGTTTAAAACTTTAATTTTAACCTTTCTACCTTCTATATTAAATCTAGTAAAGAGAGGTGTAAAAGACAATATAAGAATAGCCAAGACAACTAGAGCGAGTTGGTAAGGTCTAAATGGACAATGGTGTAAGAGCAAACTATTACTCATAGACACGCAACAATCAGAGTTGCGGAAAAAGTCAACAAAAGTTAATCTTAGTCCTCCACAATAATGGAAATTATAAAAATGTTGATTACAGAGGTCGTCATATAATGACTGGGCTATAACTTGGTATCCAGGGTCTTCCTATGGTCACCCTAAATACTTTTTAGAATTATAATTTATCCAACCCAAGATTAATAGTAGTTTACTGAAGGAAAAAAAGAGAAAGAAATTGATTTTCTAAAAATATGCTCTAATGGTTTTAAATAAATTTTATATCTAGACACTTTTATACTTCAAACGAATTTTCTTTTTAATATTTCCATAAAGATGACCTCTGGGTTACCATATATGTAATATAAGCAAACATATTTTTTATGGAATACTTATAAATATATTATTATCATTATTAGCACCGCGTCTTACTACCCGTTCATGTTATACGCGCTTACGCTAGTGTGTCAAGGTAGGGTGATTTTGAGATTAAATGGAGGACCTACAGTTTAACGTGGGATCCGAACCCCGGTGGAGGCATTGGCATTCCACAAATTCACAAGTTGTTATTAATACACGTCTTTTCAGAGATAAAGGAAGGGTTTTAGCAGCCAAATAAATCTGTGCCGGGACCAAGGATTGAAACCCGGACCACCAGCACACGAGTCTGACACCTTACTCCTAGACCACCAGGTCACCCTTAGAAATATAAAATTGATTCTTATGCTCCTCAGTGTAGAGATATGCTCCACTTTTCTCAATGTTTTTGTAACAATGTGTTTTATTTGATTAATGTTCTTTGGTGGAGTGTTTCTGCAATAGTGTTTATTATATCATTCCACAAATTTTTACTAGTTTTCAGTAAATTTCACTATTTTAAGATTAAAGAGAGATAAAATCTCTGTGTTGATTCGTACCATTTATTTTTCTCACCAACAGGCAAGAGTTTAAGATATTGTGTACAAAGAAGTTATAGTTAAATCTTTAAAATAAAAAAATAAAAAACCTGTTCTGCCGATGACGATAAGATCAAGGTTAAAATAACGATCAATTGTACTGATGGTGGTTTTCCCTAAATGTTTTACATTCTCCCGCCACACAAATGTGTCTACACTTCCTAACTACTAAAATCATTAGAGTAATTAGAACATAGGCAGGTAGTAAGATGCGGTTCTAAAATAATGTTCAGATTATAAATCTATTTTGATATTTTGCTCAGTCAGCCTACGTTCCCGTTTTGTATCACAATTTAAGCCATTAAATGATTAATATTTAAATATATTTTAAGATTTGGTTACTATTCCCTGTGATTTATTTTGTATACTAAAATTAACAAAGTTAATTTAGAGATTCCCCGTACGATGAATGGGTACACCAGCTAATATGCTATTAAAGTATAATGATAGTAGATATCAGTTATTAAATCACTAACAACACCCAAGATAACATTTATGTTTAAGTATTCTAAATATAAAATTATAATATTTAAATAAAACTGAATGTTTAGTGGGATTACCATCTTTAAGGTGTATTTTAATGTAAACTACATACATGTTGTACATGGCGTTACATTATTATATACTTACTTATGGTGTAGATTTATCGTTGCTGAATATAACTATAACACTTTACAATTAGCCTTATTTTTTATATTTTTTTTATTTTTTGTAGCACGTTTGGGTTATACGCTTAAGTACTAATTGCGTCAATGGGTTAGGAATTGGTAAGGTATAATTTAGAGGAAGTGAACACGTATTTTCGTGGAGGGAGGATAACAAATTATTTAGGGGAAAACCACCGCTTAGTTTACCCGATCGATATTCAAACCTAGATCTCTCCATCCCTGGCAGTTTAGCTCAACACGAAACTAGCGCGTTAGCAAACTACACCACCGAGGCGGGTAACTTGCTTTATTGTCTTTTTTATCATTAAAATTAAATTGATTAATAGTAGCATTGTAATTTAAGCTGGAGTGGAAGGGGAAGAGGGTAAAAGCTAATGTTTTTGTAGTTGTGCTCCCGATAAATATTCAACAACTGTTGATATCAGCATGTGATGAAAACCAAACTATGTTTCTAATAGAGAAATAGTTTATTTTGATCAAAAAGATTTGTTTTTAATAAAAACTTCAAAAATAATGTCCTTACCTCACGTTCCCTACACTTACACGTTAAAAGTTTAACAAACATGACTGACAAAAGGTCAAATAGCAATATGTCTACGTCGTGGGTTAAATGTTCAATTATACCTCATTTTAAAGAAGAAAAATATGCAAGAATGTAAGTTTAGATAAAAAAAAATAGTCCCTCAACCTCTTTAGGATAAAGTTTTGTATAGTAAAATCGATACCCTTGTGTTACTCAATTTCGAAAGTGTGAGGAAATAGAAAGGAGGATAAGAAGAAACTTATATGTCCTTAGGCTTTATATCCATCCAGAAGGAAAACCACAAAAAAACTAGGGTTACGAAGGAGAGGGGGGGAAAAATGTAGGATTTAGGTACACTCAAAGGCACCATGCAAGAGAGATCAAGAAACGTGATCACATTTAAAATCTTAAAACGTTTCAGAAAAATGAATAAATTTTTAAATGTAACATTTAAACAAAAAAATATTTAGTTTAATTATGATGGTCACAGTCAAGGCAGTAGTCAGAGAGAAGTTTGGGGGGCTCAAACCCTCCCCCCAAAAAAAAATTATGAACAAAATATATGTGGCTTTATTTGTGGTTCAAACCATATCCAAATTAAGGTACAAGTACAAATTATGGGACTGTGTTACCATAAAAAGCACTTCTGAGAGCTTCAAGAACTGTTTATCATTTAAATTTTTTTTCTAGCCTCAGTAAATTGTGGATTGTGGCCCCAAAGCCTCCCCTGAAATTATTTCCTGGCTTTAGGCTTGGTCACAGTACTCAACAGAAAAATGCACTAATAAAAACTGATTAGTTTTTGTTGATTTGAGTGTACAAGTACTTTTGGTGGAGGTATAGAAAGAAAAAAAGACTAGAACAATATCTCTATGAAGGTACATAAAATATAAAAGGAGAATAAAAAGAATATAGAGGAGAAATAGAAGAAAGAAATATTTTAAACTTTCTGAAATGTAAGAAACTATATAAAAATGAAGAAATGTAAAACCTTTTTAAAGGATATATGAGGGCCTACTAGACTGTATCCCGGTTGGCAGAGTTATGAAAATTGCTCAGCCAGAATTTCCAAGATTTTTAATCTTACGTATAGTGTGTATTCTAAAAGCTTTATCGTATTTAAAGATGGAATTACTCGTGCAACATATCATTTTTTTTAATATGTATTTTAATACATATTATTTCGAGGAAATTAATTTGGTATTATTCTCACCAAGTAATTAGATTTAAAATCCATACATACATCACTAATAATGCCGTTCCCTTACGGGGTAGGGAAGAAATTGTGCATATGGATTATATAACTCTATATTTAATTCATCCTCACTAACTTTCTCTATACTTTCCCATTTATTCATACTCCCTTCACTTCAAAAATATCCATAAACTGAGTCATATATGTTATTTTATTCTTGAAACTATTAATGTTACATATTAAATACCCCGAGAGTATTTTTATGTATAAGAAAGTAGTCTTAATATGTTCACAATTTAATTATTTCAGATTTAGTAACTATATAAATTTACAAACTATCTGTAGCCTTAAAAAATATAGATTTAAAAAGGTAATAGGAATTAACACTAATGTTATTTAAAACATAGTGTAGAATATTGTTAAAAATTGGTTGGTATAAATTTATATATATATATATATATGTATATTCATAAATTGATTGTTCTCAATAATTAATTCATACATTTAATGCATCAAATTCATCAGATACTTCAAGATAACGTAATAAAATATTCATTAATTTTAATCTACAGAACGGCTATGTCGTTTTTCTTTTAGCCACATATAATATGAAAGATTCAACATTTCACCACAAAATATTGCAATGGTGGAATAAGTTACCAAATAAGATTTGAGAATAGCGTTCGACTTTATTGTACACAAATCATTTCCGCCAAATCAAAAGTAATATATTTAGAAAATAATAATGTATCAATTTTCTCCAAATTTGCTCTAACGATTTGATTAAATTTTGTATCAAAGCAATCTCACCCATTACAGACAAATTGGCTATTTTCACTTTCCCGCTGAAAATGACTCTAAAGTTACTTTACATCTAATAAAAATAGGAAATTTCTGCTATCGGTGAAACTATCTAAGATACAAAATAACTTATTATAATAAAGTTGAAATACTATTCAAAATCAAATACTTTATTTGGAATGTATTTTTATAAAACCAGTATATTCTAAACTATTAGCATATATACAAATACATGGAGGGAGGTCTTTGACAATTGATTCTATTTTTTGGGCAGAGATGTTCCTCTCTATTCAATGTTTCTGTTTATATTATTTTGTCTATGTTCTTTTTAGGAGTGTTTCTGCACCAATACATACTAACTGGTCTCACAAATATCACCAGTTTTTAGAAAATGTCTCTATATTAAGATACGAGATAAAGTCTGTGTGGTGCACACCATACCCTCAATTTCTTATTGATACTTTTAATTTGAATACCCTATTTAAATTAACTTCCGACCAATCTGTTACTTTACACCATTTTTACCACCCCCTCGGCTTGTTATCTTACCATAAAGGTTGACTACGTCACGTAAAGGAGTTGACAAGACTATTAATAATTCAGTCACCAAGAAGAAGTAATTAGGGAAATTGATTAATATGCATTGGTTTCCTTGCGTTATTCTTGTTGCTAAGGGAAGCTGACAGTTTTCCACTACGGGAGAGCTACGTCACTACGAATAGAAGGTCACAAATCATTGCCAAATTAGATTAAGGGACACCGAAGCACTTCACAACATTACCAAAACTTTAATAAAATAATGTGTACATAAAAATTATCAATGGGAAGTTTTGTCTATAAATAGGTTATATAAAAAGAAAAGGCCTATAAGTATAAAACAAAAATGCTTATAAACATTTTTAAATTGAAAAATGTAAATATTTTTGGCGAAAAGCAAATACAATGAACATAATAAGGAAAGAGGGGATAAATATATGCGATAGCCTAATTTTTGAATAAATAAATAAATTGTGTTAAAATTATTGTTAATAAAAGTCAATCAATCTTGAATATATTTTAGTACTTAATGCTGTAATTTAGCTAGTAAAATTTTATTAGTATCTGCATCATGCAAAACAAAAAATCTAATAGCAACTTGAGCATATATAGAAATTATAATTTGAGAAAATACCCTCAATATTGCATCCAAGAATCTATTAATTATTGATTATTGATCATACGAGGGAGCTGATAAAATTATTACATATTCCTCCCAAATAGTTTTATTATTTGGCCACAACACTAATAGTTTGCAGTTAATTTAATTATGTATCAATCGGTTGACTGATATTGTAGATATAAAAAATGACATACGGCGTGTATTACTTAACACAATAACATAATTGGTTCAGTTTAAGTCTTATTGACCTCTTCGTAATATCCTTGTCCCCGATACGAATCAGACCACACCCCTTATACATACTTTTCAATACTTAGGGTACAACTACCCCTCCGGACCTTTCGAATACTAGCACAAATAAGAAATGTAGAATTTAAAGGAAGGTTACTTTTATTTGCATCGGGGCGGAATGTAACACCACTTAAGAAGACACAATCTCAGAACACCCGGGCTATATTCGAGCCCTCGCCTCTAAGTCTCTTTCAAACCAGACAAGACGAGGCTTTCCACTGGTTAAAATAATAATAATAATTAGCACCGAGTCTTACTACCCGTTCGGGTTATACGCTTTTAAGTACTAATTACGCTAATGCATTAGGAATTGGGAAGGTTGCATCTGAGTGGAGGGAGAGTGGAAAACCATTGAGGAAAAACCACCCTCAGTTCACCCGACCGAGATTCGAAACTCGATCTCCATGATCTCCCCGTCCTCAGCAGTCGAGCTCAACACGACTAGCGCGTTAGATAACTACGCCACCGAGGCGGGTCACTGGTTAAAGATTATTTCCCTTTAGTAACTTAATTTAGTTGGCAACAATTTTAACGGCTATGGTTTAGAATATTTGGAGCGGCGATGTGTCGAAGAAGTGTATGGTGACCTGGTGGTCTAGGGGTAAGGTGTCGGACTTCTGTGCTGGGGTCCGGGGTTCAATCCTCGGTCCCGGCACACAGATTTATCTGATTACCAAACCCTTCCTTCACCTCTGACAAGACATCTTGTGAATGTGGGGAATACCAGGCCTCCACTGTGGTTCGTATTCCACGTTAAACTGTAGGTCCTCCATTTCATCTCACTATCACCCTACCATTACACATTAGCGTAAGTGCGTATAACCCGAACGGGTAGTAAGACGCGATGCTAATACTAATAATAATAATAATAATAATAATAATAATAATAATAATAATAATGATAATAATTTCAATTCAATTTCAATTTCCTTTACTATAGTGCTGGCCAACAGTCGTAAGACCTATAACAGGCCAGCACTGAAAAGTACACACGTACATACCTTATAATACATATATTTACACAAGAAAAAATGATAGACAAAAAATGGCTAAATAATGTTATATACTGATGAATAGTTACGAGATAAAAAGTAGTTAATAAGAATAAAAAGTAACATTAAAAACAAATAACTAAATAGTAAGCTGTAACATTATGCAAAAAATAGAGCAGAATATTGTAAGTTTAAATAATATAGGCAGAACCTCTACATGATAAATTATTGATATGGGACATCCTTAAATAACTCTAAGTTTAGCTTTCCTTTTATGATAAAAATCAAATTCGACAAATCAAGAATTGGCGCTATGCATACAACGACCTATAGGACCTATAATAATAATAATAATAATAATAGTAATAATAAGTGTAAAGCAGTTATCTACAAGACGTAGCCTACTTTGTACCAATATCAGGGTTTATACACAATATTCAGGTCTATTTTGGGGACTTTGTGGTAGTTTCAGGTATATAAAAAAAGACCAAAATAGGGACCTTAAAAACACTATCGAAACAATACAAATTTAAATCAAGAAAAAAATTTGTTTGTGGGAAAAACTTACCACTAAGCCCTTTAAGAACAAACAACCAAACAAATGTTTACTTTCTTAATGCGTATAAACAATTAAAGATCAACTTTTAGCATGTATGAGTATTTTAACCTTAACTCAACTTTTAAGCTCATAGATTATTTTAAACTTATTAAACGGCCAAAATTTATTTAAGAAAATTATTTGACCCTGGAGAGGGTATTTGATTTTTATTTAAAACCAACGTACAGAAATGTATATAGTAATTTTTTACCTCTACTCATTATCATTTCGTTGTAATGTGTATACTTTATATATCAAATCACATTTAGCTTTGTTTGACAGTTAATTGGTAATTTTACTACTTCACTTTTTTTTCCGGACTTCTAAGAAAATGAACTTATTAGAGAAAAAGCTTTTTGTCTTTGTTTGTACGTATGTTTCTTTACTGTCCTTTTTCTCTTTGATTTTTAAAACTGTCTATCTTTCAAGAGCCAATGAGATAACTGCATTTCTTCAAAGATTTTTCTTTTCTTAGCATTTATAATTATGATGATGTTTTCTGACTTCTTTTCTTTCGTAACAACATTTTTCTTATTACATTAAAGGCCGCCTTCTTTTCTTTACCTTCCACTCATAAAGTTTCTTCTTGTGCCCTTTCTATTCTTCTCTCCTCATCTTATTTAAGTCACTTTGCTCTCAGCTTAGTTTCCTCTAAATACTTATTATATATATTTCTTGCATTTCTTCCATAAGTATTGAGCTATTTGGGATTGGAACCCAAGCATGTTTGCTACCATAAAACTTCAAGGCGTTTATGATTCAATTGTGCATTCAAATCTCTTTATTTCATAGCATCTGTCTGATCTATAATCTCATTTAAAGGTTTTGAAAAGCTTCTTTCATTATCGTCATTAACATGTGGCAGTGAACAGGCTTTAACTACATTTGTCACCATCTTGTATTTTGTGTCATTCATACATTCACTTCAAAAACTTATTTCCGAAACAGGTCAAGGTCTTCATCATCGATTCCTATTAGTGTTTCTGCTCTAAGAAGCTTCCACTGATCGACAAAGCAGTCTGTAAAGACATCAAAATCTATCATTCTTGCACTTTCAATAGTTTTGTTTTACTAATGGTAGCTTTTCAAAAGATTATTACTTAAAAATACTAAGCATATATTCGTATATGTACAAAACTCTCTTAGCCCTTCAATAACCCAACAATCTCAAGATAGCATAAACACAGGAAGTGGCCAAGGGGGAGGCCTATTTGAAAGAAAAATGGTACAGCTACCCCATGAAATGGAAGAAATACCAACCAATGAGAAACTACTGAGGGAAAGGGGGGGGGGGGACTTAACAAGGCAAATAGAACCTGAAGAGACAGTTTAACGTCACACCATGGATGAAAGGATGAAACTTAACCAATATCAAAAACATTAGCCCTTAATTGCTGCCTAAAATATTATATTGAAAATCATACAAATATACACAATTTTTTTTAAATCATATAGACAATTTAAGGAACATAGGATTTTAGAAAAATGGTAAATTTGTGAGCTTTGTTTAGGTTCAACGCTTTTTAGAGACCAAGTGTGAGCCTTACAATATTGTGATACGCAGTGTAAACTAGGGTAATGAAGGAGCAGAATGGAAGAAAAATTCAAGCCTCTGCAATGAAATTTCTGATAAGTATTATAAGAGTGACAAGAATGGATAGGATAGGAAATGAGAGAGTGAGAGGAATAGTTAAGGAGGAGCCGATGCAGCACAGGCTAGAGAAGTCAGGACTAATGTGGTCTGGCCATGTGAAGAGAATGGAGGATGAGAGGATACCATATAATTTGTGGATATTGAAGTGGGGGGGCGAGAGGCCAAGAGGAAGAATACGATATATGTTGCTGAAAGGCGAGCAGAGGAGATAGGAGTGGTGGTGGGGATAAAGGAGACGTTAGACGGGATTATGTTCCAAACAGACACGGCCAGTGGCTGGAAACATGATGATGATGATGATGATGGATAATGATGATGATGATGAGGAGGAGGAGGAGGCGTGATAGAGAATAATGGCTTGTTTTATCGTCATTTATACCGAGATAATAGTAGATGCTATGCAATGAATATATGGTTTATTGTTTCTGTATGAGTTCTTAATATAAGATTTTTAATTAACAAAATATTTTTAAACGATATTATTGATCAAGATTTAAAAAAACAAATCAAACAACTGAATTAATGGCTACTCAGACTAAAGCTTCGTTTCATTTTGTTTAGTTTGCCGGTGACAGTGAGATACAGATTTTAATATCAGCTGTGTGTACCAAGGAAGATTTTCCTGATTGGTCCTTTCACCCTTCCCTTACGCAAATGGGGGTACATTTTTTAAATTATATTCCACCTTATTTCTAGCCCATCAGTGTAAATATTTTAATATCTCAGATAGGTAGGTATGAAATACAAAGAAAACCCAAACAAAGGTGGTCAGTTAAATATTGCGAGAAACTTTATAATAAATAAAAGGTTTATTCAAATACATTGCATAGTTATCTATTTATTCACTACTGCAAAAAAATAAATAGCTTTGATCTGTTGGTTTAAATTCTTTTAAGCACTAACCTTTTTTATTTTTGCTACCCTAGCTACCTTTGTGAATGTTTGACTGTCGTCAGCACTCAGACCGGACTCGTAACTCGTAAAAGCTTACTAAAGTACTGGATATAATCACTTTGTGAAGAAAAAAAAATAGAGGGAAACTAACCTAATGGAAAAATAACACGGTTTACTACTGATGCGAGCTGATGGTTCGGCGGTTAAAAACATGAAAAGATAAAGAATAAAAAAATAAAGTAATGGATGAAAAATTGAGCAGATGGCGATTTTATATTTTTATGAAGGAAGAAAAAAAAAGGAGGATGGCACAAATTCTGTCAAAACATGTCAGGAAAGATTTAGAATGGATTCCGTCTTTCTCTCATTTTAGAAGAAGAAGATTATACTGTCAGATCAAGGCACAGATATCAAGGTCACTGAAAGTAATTTGTTACGACAAGGTGATGTTTTCCATCAGTAGCTGGAAGAGAGTGAGAGAAGGAGGGAAGAGGGAATAGATAAGATGGATATACTTGTTTCAACCTTCTTTGGAATCGTTATTTGAGAACCCTGGTCATTGGTAAACAATTAATTTTAAAAGTGTTGATAAAATAAAGTTGTACTTTATTAGATTTAAAAGACCATTGCGAATAAAGTTATTATAAAGATTATAAACAACCATTTGCTGAATAAAAAACAACATAATTTGACCACCATTAAAATCATTGGTTTAGAAACTCAACATAGATGTAAGTTATATTTTAACATATATATATATATATATTAATAAAATTGAGTTTGTTTGCTTGTAATTAGCATCATGCCATATCTACCGCAAGCAGAGAGCTGACAGTTTTTAATTACTAATTCCTCTATACAAACGTGTGCATCTCTAGGCAGGAATTTTAATTTTTTTATTAGCTTCTTCTAACTTTATTAAAAACTTAGTAGAAATAAATAGAATGAAGAGTTTTTTTCTGTCTGTTTGAATCATCGTCGGGTACTTCTGCCATTTACTAATTCATCAAACAAAATTAACCAGACCCATTTCGGTAGAGTAGTTAACTAACACGATAGCTTAATGTTGAGCCAGACTGCTGAGGACGGGGATATCAAGGATCGAATCTCAGTCAGGTTAACTGGAGGTGGTTCTTCCTAAATGGTTTTCCACATGTAAATGTGGATTCACTTCCTCTAAATTCAACCAACCTTCCCAATTCCTAACCCACTAGCGTAATTAGTGCTTAAAGCATACAATCGAACGTGTAGTAAGACACGGTGCTAAATTAATTAATTCATATGAACCAGACCGTTAATATATTAATTTAAAATAAACACAGCCAATAGTTGGAAAAATTGCTTGTACATCTTATCACATATAATCAAAATTATATTTTACCACCTTTTGAATTTCTATTTGCTATTTTCATGTAAATAAAAAATATATAAAAAAAATAATATATATCTAAAATTTTCTGAAATATTAACGAAATGGAATGCGAATTTTAATAAAATGTTTTAACACTAAATTATTTAAACATAATTTATACTGGTTTAGAAAACCTGGTAAATATAAATTTCAATATTTGTGTTTAGTTAATTAACAAAAATAAAAATGACAAATTATGAATTTTTTAATTTTTTTTTCTTCCAATATAAATGAAATCTTATATATTAATCTATTTCCAGTAAATGGAAAAGAGACTAACTGCCTAAAGGCATGCTCAGAATATCAGTAGTTATTTCATATGTTTATTGAAACATTAAGATAATGAAATTTGCTAAAACATTAATTATGCCTATAAACATTGTTATCAACTTGTTTTATTTTATCAAGTTTTTTTTAAATCGTGAGTTGGAAGTAGAAATACCTCTAATATCGTATTGACACGTAATGTACAGCTTTGAGGTATTTGTAAAAATGAATAAGTAACAAGATTTTCTAAATTTATTTGTTTTTACACAGGCCTAACGGTTAGTATTCTATCATTAAAATTAACAAAATGGTATGATTGACGGTTAAACATATAAAGAGCTTTACATTTCTCCATGTTTATTTCGATATTAATGCAACTCTACAAATAAAATGGCATGCTCTTATTTAAATACTTATTTTATGTACACATCAAAATTTTTAAAGTTTTACGTTTAAACTTAACAAACAGTAGGTTTGAAAACGTGTAAATATGAAATTTTATTGATTCCGTTTTAACAGTTAAAATACGTCTTCTGCTCATAAGTTTTGCTGGTCTTAGAATAAAACAATATGGTTGGCTACCGAAATAAAATAATATAGGTGGCTAACAACCAAAAACTGACTAACAGTTTACTTTAGATTCAAATTTTTACTAATTCTGGCCTTTTTTTTACTCTCTAGAAATTTGAGTTTTAAAAATACCTTTGAACAAACATAATAATTAAAGGCAGTGAAAGGAAATGAGATGACAAAGTCAAAAATTAAAATTTACCAGCTAGAATATATTTTTTATCTAATCTTAAGAACATTAATTAAAAAAAAAGCTTTGTGAAATGTGTTTACATCTTACCCGCCTCGGTGGCGTAGTTGGCTAACGCGCTTGTCATGTTGAGCTCGACTGCTGAGGACGAGGAGATCGAGGTTCGAATCTTGGTCGGGTGAACTGGGGGTGGTTTTTCCTAAATGGTTTTCCACTCTCCCTCCACGCAAATGTGGGTTCACTTCCTCTAATTCAACATTCCTAATCCATTAGAGTAATTAGTACTTAAAGCTTATTATTATTTAACACCGTGTCTTACTACCCGTTTGGGTTATACGATTTAAGTACTAATTACGCTAATGGATTAGGAATTGGGAAGGTTGAATGAGAGGAAGTGAACCCGCATTTTCATGGAGGGAGAGTGGAAAACCATTTAATAAAAACCACCCCCAGTTTACCTGGCCGAGATTCGAACCTCGATCTACCCGTCCTCAGCAGTCGAGCTCAAAACGACTAGCTCGCTAGTCAACTACGCTACCGAGGCGGGTTACAAGAAAAGAAAATCTGTGTATAACCCGAACGGTTAGTAAGACGCGGTGCTAAATATTATTATGTTTACATCTTAATTTTGAAAGCATCTAGAAAAATATAGATGTAATATAAATATTTAATCATTACCTAAGAATCTAAACTGTACGAAGGCTTCAGTCTTGTCTTGTTAATTTACAAAAAAGGGGAAGGTTTCAGTTAAATCTTCGACAGGGTGTATTAGGTTTATATTCAATGTACCTATATTTTACCAACTTCATCACTATCTGTGTTGAGTGTTATGTGGTTGACCTTGATTGGCAGTAAAAAAAAATGGGGCATTAAAGTTACATAATCATCCAAGACATTCTATATCATAACGAATCTCAAGTTATAGTATATTTAATTTGAATACAATATCTTCTATTAGTTACATTCCCTGTACTCATCACATGATATTGTTAGAGTAATTATGTGTCGCAAATTACAGTAGGCAGGACATACAGCACAATCTTTAACATATCCTACTTTATAAAGTATATTTTTGGATACGTTCTGGGCTAAATAAATTTCACAAGCCTTATTACACTGTCCATACGAATGGTTCTAGAGGAGAGTGCCCTACCCTCAATAAGTTCACTTCCGCCACTGTGAGTCAATAGGTCTAAATTGAGTTCAACGGCAGTAGTTTATCTTGCAACTTACACCAAAGTTTATATTTTATAACCCGCCTCGGTGGCGTAGTTGGCTAACGCGCTTGTCGTGTCGAGCCAGACTGCTGAGGACGGGGAGATCGAGGTTCGAATCTCGGTCGGGTGAACTGGGGGTGGTTTCTCCTAAATGATTTTCCACTCTCTTTCCACGCAAATGTGGTTTCACTTCCTCTAATTCAACCTTCCCAATTCCTAATCTATTAGATTAATTAGTACTTAAAGCGTATAACCCGAACGGGTAGTAAGACGTGGTGCTAAATATTATTATATTTTATAAAAGAGAAGACTGAGATCTACAAATGTGTATAACATTTTGTATTGATTGAGCTTCCCCTTAAAATAAAATAAAAAAATGGTCCTGTACAGTTTTTGGATTGGTATATGCGGTGTATATTTGAAAGGTCGCAAAATAAATTATTCTGAATATTTTGTATTCGCTCCGTCCATCAGAACAGAACTGTATTTAAATTAATATAAATTGTATAATCTGGATTAGTCGTTTCTTCATTTAAAAAAAAGTAGTTACAGACATACAAATAATAATAAAAAAGTGTGTCTAATTGATTAAGTTGGATCTTTGATATTAATAAGTATGCTGTTTTAAGGTAACTTAGTTGGTAAATGTGTTCATACATTGCATGCTATCTTTCATTAGTTGTAGAAATAGTAGTATTAGTATTAGTCGTATAGCTAGCTAAAAATTTAGGAAAAGGTTCCACCCTTCATGAGAAATTAATTACAAGTCAAGTTACGGTCAACAGTATAGAAAAGAAGACCTAATGTTCTAGATAATTAACAGATTAATTAATTTCCTTGTTCTCGAGGGGCTTTTTTCCCATATTATCAAGATATGGTTCCCCCAGAACGTGTTAAAAAGCAGTAAAAAAAAGTGGAAAGATGGTTATCTTCCTCGCGTGAGCACGAAACCAAACTACATCAGACGCTGCGTCGATGTGTGCTTCTACTGTGGATTCACAAGTTCGCCGAAAAACTAGCGCAGAACAGAACGGGGTCACGTGACGCGCTCTGAGCCAATCACAAGATTTCCGCTTAATCGGCCCAAGCTGCTCTGCTGAAGTTCGACTATTCTTTTCTTTGTCCTCTGTGCTCGAGATGTTAGGCTTAGGAGAACCAATCAACTCTCAGAATCAACCATCTTAAATCATTGCGCATGCGCATTTGTCAATGCATGCGCTCTACAGTCGGAAACTAGGAGACAGCTTAGTTGGCCGTTGTGTGGAGATTTGAAATAACCCATTAATGAAAATCGTGTGTATCGATGTATTGGATTGTGCCACGACACAGCGTTATAATGTGTAAACATCCATCGGGACAGTGATATAAAATATATGCATATCAACAATAAATTATTATTATTATTTAACACCGTGTCTTACTAACCGTTCGGGTTATACGATTTAAGTACTAATGACGCTAATGGATTAGGAATTGGGAAGGTTGAATTAGAGGAAGTGAACCCACATTTGCGTGGATGGAGAGTGTAAAACCATTTAGAAAAAAAAAAAGTTCACTCGACCGAGATTGGAACCTCGATCTCTCCGTCCTCAGCAGTCGAGCTCAACACGACTAGCTCGTTAGCCAACTACGCCACCAAGGTGGGTTACAAGAAAATAAAATCTGTTGTTAGACAGCTGTTTTACGTTAGCGTTACAGTGAATCATGGGTAAACTTAAATTGTGTAAATTGATACGCTTCTGCTTTATATTTTTGGCGAACGTGTGAATTAACCCTTAGACTAAATAATGACGTCACCATTTCGACGAGACAGTGTTTACCCTTATTATATATAGAAACACACTAATCTTTAACATAAATTGTTAAAACAATTTTAACATTCTTTGGTGTCCATCCAAACTATCCTTGATTGCAATAACTTTATTACTTTGTAAATAATTGTATTTCAATCGTTTTCAACTATTTACTGAAATACTACAAACTTTATTTCTATAAATTAATGGACACTTCGTCTATCTTAAACTGTAGAAGTAATACCTTAATGGACTAAACTATGATCCTATCTTGTTAGCTCAGAGGGGAATAATGCAAGGTAAGATCGGTAATATTATTATTTAGCACCGCGTCTTACTACCCATTCGGTCTATACGATTTAAGTACTAATTACGCTAATTGATTAGGAATTGGGAAGGTTGAATTAGAGGAAGTGAACCCGCATTTGCGTGGAGGAAGAGTGGAAAACCATTTAGGAATAAAACCAGTTCACTCGACCGAGATTAGAACCTCGATCTCTCCGTCCTCAGCAGTCGAGTTAAACACGACTAGCTTGTTAGCCAACTACGCCACCGAGACGGGTTGCAAGACTGGTAATTTAAAAGATAAACTAAAGGTATATTGTAGATATTGATAGTTTGAATGATTGACAGCTCTCATGAATTTTGTAGTGAATAAATTAATCAGCAATCAAAATAAATCTGTTTGCATCGGTGGGCTCTCAGACAAAACATCTAGCTTGTCTACTCGTATTTCAGTTTGCTTCTGATGGAGAGGTCAGAGTTGAATCCCAGCTGGGTGTATTGAGGGTGGATTCCCATAAATGTTTCCCCACTCTCCCTCCATGCAAATGTGGATATACCTCCTCCACCAAATTTATGTATTTATTTTCATTCCTACTCGCTGAAAAGTGTGGATAGCCTAGAAAGGGTAGTAGGACAAAGTACAAAAAAAATGGACAAAAAGTGGACATATGAATTTATTGACAACCTAACGTACACTCGCAATTGTTCTAATAATATTATTATTATTATCATTCGTCAAATACTATCCCGCTCTTATTTATATTAAATGTCAATTAATATAAAATAGCTTATAATATAATCTGGATTCCATAAAAATAAATTTCTAAAACTACTATGGTTTTGGAATTGCTAGATTACCACTACTTGATTTCGTGGTAAACGAGTAATCTATGAATCTAAATTAAAACAGCGACTGTTATTTCGTTCATAAAGTTATAACTAATTCAGTTATATTGTATCTACATACAAAATTTAATTTTCAATCTGAATATAAAATTAATCAATATATGATATAAAATTTAGTATATAGTAAAATAAGTATATTATCACTCAAAAGCCTATTCACCAAATAATAGATAACAACTTTCAAATTATCAAATATATTAAGCTTTGGCTATTTATAGCTGTTGTACTCTAGTTATATTGTGAGTATTTAAAACCTTTATTATGGACAATACGTAAAAAACCAATTAAATGGGAAAATGCATCCATCTAGAACGGTTATTATGAAGCAGAGCAAAAAAAAGACAGAAATAAAACATATATTTTGTTTACAACTTTAGAATTAATTGACTATTATTTAAGCATTAACAACAAATTATCAATTAAAATTTATTTTAAACTTTTTTGGATTATTTAAATTCATATCGAGTAAGCACTATCTCGAATTTCTAGCTGAAAGTCTACTTATTTGAGGTTTTTGGCTTTCAAGAGCTTTTGAGCATTGGGGGTAATTAGAAGAAAGGGATCATAAACTACTAAAAATACAACTTGTCTTTTACTTATATCAAAACTCCCAATAAACTATAAATGTCTAATTATAAATAATAGAATATCATATATGAGGTATTGATAATATATTGCTAGATAAAATTGATATGTTACATTTATATTATGTCATATAAAGAATCAAATAAGGAAGGGCTCATTGCTCTGTATCGTACACAACAAATTACTTGTTTTGATATTATCTATTCAGAAACATGCATATGTATCCCGCGATCACTCATGAATAACATATACATACACATCTACTTCCAATAGCGCGTAAACAGAAAGCGGGGACAAGGGAACCATTTTGATACGGTACACTTCAGTGAGCTTTGCAAACCGAGCCCGCAATTTTGTATCACAACACATCGTGCAAACAATGAATGACCTCTGCATAGCACACACGAGTGATAGTGAGTAGGAAGAGGAAAAATAGGGGGAGGGGGTAAAAATAACTCCTTCCTTACCCTATGAACCGCACTCATAAACGACATTACTATTTCAGGAATAGTTATCACCGCACTATTTGTTCGAGTTTTCCCATTCGAAAATATTTAATTGACTTTACAATGAGATATTATTATTATTATTATTATTATTAGAACCACGTCTTACTACCCGTTCGGGTTATACGCACTTACGCTAATGTGTAATAGTAGGGTGATTGTGAGATTAAATGGAGGACCTACAGTTTAACGTGGAATCCGAACCACGGTGGAGGCCTGGCCTTCCCCACATTCACAAGATGTCTTGTCAGAGGTGAAGGAAGGGTTTGGTAATCAGATAAATCTGTGCCGGGACCGAGGATTGAACCCCGGCCGCAAGCACAGAAGTCTGACACCTGACCTCCAGACCGCCAGGTCACCAATGAGATGTTAATAGTGATGGGACCTATGTTATCATTCGAATGTTGCACGAAGGTATTTATAATATTTAACTAAAGTGGACAATAGTAAGCCTTTAAGAGAAAGTTTTAAATGTGTATAAAAAAAAATTTTAAATGCTAACACAAAAAATGACTTGTAGGAAATGCGAGTGTTAGATGTGTGAAGAAAATAAATATTTATATAGCTAGTAAGTATCGTATGTGTCTTCCAAATATGTTCACATAATTAAAATTAACGTCGAGATAGATATTTTTATTTTTTTAAATGGATGTAAATAGTATTATTTGTCAGGCCGGTAACACAGTGCTCTATACTGCAGCAGAACTTTTTAAACGAAAATAGATTGGAAATAATTCATAAACATTAGATTAATATAGGGAAATAACGTTACAGATGTTTAAACATTAATTCTTAAGATCATGTAACAAATATTTAAAATATATATATAGGCCTACTATAGTAAAATATTCAATATTCTACTTCCATGGCTATAAGTTTCTTAAAATACTATAATAACTAAAATATAGCCACATATATATAGTAGTACAGCTTTTTAGAGATATATTAAATTCATTAACTTTATATGTTTAAACACCATATTTGTAGGCTCATTTTGTATTATTTCCTATGAACGCTTCCTTCAAGACTTAACATACTAAATACTCTCTACAATCATGTTATGTGGGCAGTATGTAAACGGTATCTAAGGTACCTTATCATTTTAAAAAAATAATTCACTGTAACAAACAAAATAGTCTATTTGATTAATGCGTTATTTATGTTAGTTACCCTTTTAAGAGTGTTTTGTTGAAGAAAAATTATTAATTTATGGTCCTTGACGCTTTATAAGTATCAGATCAATAAGGACAAGCTATCAAATAATTGTGTTATTCAAAAGATGCTTTAGTTTGATAACAAGAATCTTGATATTGACTTTCAAAAAAAAAAATACTTTAAAGCAAATTAAATCTTTTGAGCTGATGTATTTTACTATAGAACAGGATTTCATCATAATTAAAACAAAAAAATTTTGGTTATTGGGATAAAATTCTAAATTAATCGTTTTGAATCCAAATGTTTTGATATATGGTAAAACTATCTTTAGAACACTGAATGTATCCAAATTATTATTTAACAGACTATCTTCTTTAGTAAAGAAATATTTTTTTTGTCTATAACCTTCTATTTAAAATTTATCTTGGGACTAGTAACTTTTCTTCTCCATTTTAGAAAGACATTAGCTATCTTTCGAAGCCATTAGCATTAAATTTTCCTTTCACTTCCAAAGCGACGCATTGGGTTTTCGCTTTATCGAGATGCAGAGGCTTCTTATTTTTTTTCTCTCCCCCTTAAGAAAAGCATGAAAGAGTTCCAAACTTACCTATTATTTAGTTCCAAATGGCACTTGACTTATATAGTATGATGATTATTTTTAAGACTACAAGCTTCTTAAGAAATAAGTCTTGCAATCGTATATTAATAAATAATCACATTAAAAAAGAAGTTATTATTTTGTGAACGCGTTTTTCCATTGAATTTACTAAAAATGCCGACATTTAATTTTAATATACATCTTTATTTGTATATAAAATTCAACAGCTTTATAATATAATTCAAACCATCTAGTCAAAACTAGTTTTAATAATCTAGTTAAGTAATTTAAGATGGACGTACGAATATTTTTTCTGGAAAAAGACTATAATGTACGTCCCAACCTCCCATTTATCATCTTGAAGTTTATGTGAGTAAAAAATAAATAATAAAAAATATTAATCTCAGTTTTCGTGTCAACGCAACTCAGTTGAGTCCACTGGAGGGAGAGGAGTGGAGGGGGGGATCTGCAAGCCAACAAACACAAACAACTTCCTGGAAAGTTCCCGCCATTTTTACGGACATAAATTTATTTTGTAAGTGTGGAACAGCGCTCTGAAAACGGGCCTTAGTCACGCATATAGAAGATATTATTAATACGTTTCACAATAGAATCGTGTCACATAAAATTCTCCCTGACGTTGCATCATTCTTAAGAGTGCTATGGAAAAAGGAATCACATACCTTTTTACCTTATATGTGTGTGTATATACATAATCACTTTACTCGTTGGGGGCTCCCTCTCCCCCCCCCCCC
>CABFOW010000750.1:0-16402 GCA_902141385.1 Timema californicum | reverse complement strand
CTTTTTCTCAACTAATACGAAACCTACAGCGATGAATAAGGTATCCGTGGATATGATTATTTTACCGACTTCTAACCTCGCATACTCAGTTTACGTTAAAGCACATTTCTTGTTTAAAATGTTATTTAAAAGAAAAATCTTACAATAATTTTGTATCAATTACCGAAAATAAACTACCTTTGCTATTTCGTGTATACACTTCGGAGTATTTAATTTTTAACAACACAACAAAAGACTCAATATTTTTTTAAGGATATGGGGTTGAAGGGGAATGGAAGGTTGAATGTGTGAAAGTTTCGCAAAGGCTTATTGATAAATATATATTTTAGTAACGGTCTTGGCGATCTGGAGGTGAGACTCACTCACCCCATGACCCAATGCCCATGGCTTAAAACCCGGCATATATCAACAGATTTATATTTAGTGATGAAAATCCTTAGCACCTTCTTCAGAGAGAATAAACAAACAGCCGTGGGTCACTTGTCGACTGTGGAATGTAATATATATATATATATATATATATATATATATATGATATATATAATATACTTTTACGGTATAATTTGTAGGATCTTTCTCGTTTGATCATAGAAATGTGGTGCGGAAAGTAACGGGTAGCTAGTGAAGGTTCAGAACCTCCCTAGTACATGTGATTTCTCCCAGATGGTGTTGGCGACCGCCATTAACCTTCCGAAGGGCCGAGTAAGCTCGCTGCACCGGAAGTGCGATACAATCAAAAGGAGCGACCTATGGTTTGTGGATTCACTATTATAATCTTGAATAAATCATGATAGTGTGTCAACCTAGAGAGAATTTTAACTTTTTTACCTAAGAGACAGGACGAAAAGATTTGAGTTTATTAGAAATAAACCATTATTTGGATGAATAGATGGATGTAAAAAAATAACCATGAACAGGTAAAAAATAAAAATTGGTTGGGGACTCAGCCCCCAAATCTCGAATTAGTGTAAGACTCGTTAGTGAATATCTAAATATATATATATAGCTTTTCAGACAAATAGTTAACTAATTGTAGTTAATTAGCCATGACCATCCTGATATTTCCAAGAAATCAATACAGAGGCAGTTTCGCTATTCATACTAATATAAAAGCTGATAGAATTTGTTTATATGAATCGTCAAAGCTTTGATTAATAGTTTTTTATTTAACATATCATATTTGAATTTTTTGTATAGTAATAATTCAATTGCAAATGACCACTCGTTTATGTTTACTCGTATGAATTTAATCCATGATTAATGATTATGAGTTATGAAAAATATACTAATAACATTTTAGCACTGTCACTGGAATTTGCAGTGTAAATATTACCATTATTAGAAAATGTCATTTCTACGAATATCATAGAGCATATTTCATTATTATGTTTGCACATTAAAATAAGTTCACTGAATATTTAAACATATTATGTCACCAAAAAGAATTGTTCCATCGTATTTAATAACTTTTAATTAATAATAGTTTAACTTTATTAATTAAATACAGCTTTTTATTATATTTTATACACAATTGATAAAATATTTAGATTTTAATAAAGTAGTGTAATGGAACACCCATATTCAAAAACAAGTTTGGTGTCATAGAAAATAATCTAATTTAATGTATTGCTTTCGTTCATTGCAATGAGTTTTTGACTTTAATATCTAAATAAATCATCAAAGCTAGTATAATTAGTTTATGTTTTAAGGATGATAAGCACATTATTTTTTAATATAAATAACATTATTCTTTAGTTTCATCTGGGATTTTCAAGTTACAAACTGGGGGTGTAAGAGTAATTAAATATAACCAAACTCGATTTATTTTCCATTTTATTTATTTGTTTTAAATGTCTTCTTTGTAATTAGAAAATGAATAGTGAAACTCAGGCAAATTATAGCCATGACGTACGATACTGACATATAAATTGGGTAAGCACAAAAATGTGTGTAGTTATCTTAATAAATAATTCGTAATTTAATTGAATCTTAAATGGTTTGCTAATCCGTTTAAAAGGGTTTTATTATGAAATTCCTGAGTGGTTGTAAGCAACACTCCATGTACCGTTAAAAGTTAATTTTCACCTCAATGGGACTATGGTCCCATCATATACGCTATACAATAATGCAGGGGCTCCCAACCTTTTTTTGACCGAAGGAGCATTTGCACCAAAAAAAATACGTTCTGGAGGTCACATAAAAATGTTTACACGAACATTATGAACATTCAATAATGACAGTTACATTTTACAAGTAAAAAACCAACAGAAAGCTGGCAGTGATTTTGTCAAATGTCCTTTATTCAGATTTGAAAAAAAATCGGAAATCCTAATCATTGATGCTATATTAAATTATGAAAATTAAATAAAGAATATTCTAAAATTACTTTACACAGTCTGAGATAGGTATCGGGAAGCCTTTAAATGTCTTCTTTGTAATTAGAAAATGCATAGTGAAACTCAGGCTAATTATAGCCATGACGCACGATACTGGCACATAAATTGGGTAATCACAAAAATGTGCGTAGTTATCTTAATAAATAATTCGTAATTTAATTGAATCTTAAATTGTTTGCTAATCCGTTTAAAAGGGTTTTATTATGAAATTCCTGAGTGGTTGTAAGCAACACTTCATTTACCATTAAAAGTTAATTTTCACCCCAACGGGCTGGACTATGTTCCCATCATATAAGCCATACAATAATGCAGGGGCTCCCAACCTTTTTTTGACCGAAGGAGCATTTGCACCCCAAAAAAATACGTTCTGGAGTTCACATAAAAATGTTTAAACTAACATTACGAACATTCAATAATGACAGTTACATTTTACAAGTAAAAAACAAATAGAAAGCTGGCTGTGATTTTGTCAAATGTCCTTAATTCAGATCTGAAAAAAATCGGAAATCCTAATAACTTGATGCTATATTAAATTATGAAAATTAAATAAAGAATATTCTAAAATTACTTTACACAGTCTGAGATAGGTATCGGGAAGCCCAAGGGATACAAGAAGCACGATTTGAAAAAAAAAAATCTGCCATAACGGAAACAAACAAGGTAAGCTTTCTTCCTTTCAGGATAAACTAAGTTTGTATCTCCTTTTATTACCATTTTCCCAATGGGCATGTGATATATCTAACTATACTTATCCGATGGAGGCGATAAAAACCTTATACCATGAAATAATACGTAGAGCCCGATGTATCCTTCCTTAGTATAACTTTCCGAGAGCTTTCAAGATTTCCCCCAACTCTAAAGCTACTAAACAATCATCATAAACATTTATGGATGGTAAATTCAAGATGGCGCCTCTAAGCTCTGTTTCTCCTTAGAGTTGAGAAGATTTACGTCGTTTAGGTTGGTAGTGAAAGGTGTTGGGGGGCGGGAAGGCGCTTGGTTTGCATTGTCTGCTAGTTGAGGGATAGTGTGGAATTTTGGGGTCATGAAATAGGGGGGGTGAGGTGGAAGACGTGAATGAATGGGAGTGTACTAGAAATGTTATGAACTAGAACTACGGCGAAATTCAGCCTTCACTTTAATCTAAAATATATCGTAATATTGGACTGGATTAGTGACCAAAATGTGATACTATTTTTGAAACGTTTTATTTGTGATAAAGCAAAGGAATAAAATAAATTATAAACATTATATACAAGTCCCATCATTTATATACACTTTTGATTAAAATATAAAAATTCTAAAAATATAACATATACAATCACGAGTATTTAGACTTAAATGAATATCTTACAGTTTTCAATTTGGTTGTTTAGTGATCACTTAAATGGTGTAAGATTATTGTCTCATAAAAAAAAACTTTTGAAAAGTTCGCTATTTTATTTTTAATATCTACAAGTTACCTAATCGCGTAGTATCTATTTAGCTCTCTCACATTCATAAAATTCAAAACCCTTTTAAATTTTGAGATTTTGATATATGTCTACAAAAATTATACCTAACAGAATGTCTAAAGTTAAGATTATTTATATTTCCGCCACAATGACAAAGTGTTGAAAGTGTAAAGATAAAATATATGAGAGCCTGTTTCGATTCCTTTGGTATTTTAGGAGAATGGTTACAACAATGTAAATATCCAGAACAAGGCTAGTCAAATAGCCACATGCAGCCACGCAGACTGGCCACGGATTAAAGGACCAGCCATCACTAAAGAATGATAATATATAGCACCGCGTCTTACAACCCGTTCGGGTTATACGCTCACGCTAATGGATTAGGAATTGGGAAGGATGAATTAGAGGAAGTGAGCCCGCATTTGCGTGGAGGGAGATTTGAAAACCATTTAGGAACACCCCCNCCCCCCCCCCCCAGTTCACCCGACCGAGATTCGAGCCTCGATCTCCCCGTCCTCAGCAGTCGAGCTCAACACGACTAGCGCGTTAGCCAACTACTCCACCGAGGTGGGTGCCATCACTAAAAAATAGTACCAATATTGAAAGTTATGATTAATTAATTTCACACGTTCTTAGCACAATTATTAATTGCCTGTAGTCTAAATTTAAGTGAACTTCGATTTATTTGGCACCCACCTTATTTATCAGCAATGTATTGACACTTAATTATTTTGGAAGTGAAAGTTAGATTATAAAATCAGTTCTATTTTTGTTCCTTTTGAGGTAAAAACTAGTCATTTGATTGGTGCAAAATTATTGTTTGCATCTACATTACATGAATGAATAGTATAAAAGTTTGTTTTACCACTTATGGGTTTGTAGCCAGAACCGGTTGTGATTGTGTTCCTATGGCTCTTTAAAATCATATTTATGGAAGACATTATATCACTTTTTTAAGAAAACCATTATTTGATTTGGCGGTAGTATCATACGACTTCAAACTGCGTATTTGCAATACATACAAAACATCTATATTTTATCTTTAAATTGATTAATAAGACTTAACGATATCATTCATTTCCCATGATAACCCTGAAAGTAATTGAAAATATTATTTATAAAAATATATATTTGTGTGTTACTCGATTTAAAAACTATAAATACGAAAATAGTATTTAAAAAATGTATCTAGTTTGGTGCTTGACAGGATTTTAAAGGAAATTTGCGCTATCAGCAAATATTAAAGAAATGTATTAGTTTGTAACATTATTCAAGTCATTTTTCACTTAGTGAAACTAATTAGCCACTTCACATGTATTTCAATTTATAAAAGTATTATATTCCCCTGAATATCTTAATGTTTGATACATGGGGGGTTCTTGCCCTAGAACCTAGGATAAGCTCTGTCAGTAGTATGTCTGCTATTGATAAGGAGTACCAGAGTCAATCGCCAATTTAATAAAATAAATATAATTGTTGAAATTCGGGCACTATTTCTGCCCTAATTTGATGCTTTACTATGCTACGAAACATTACTCAGCACGTCACAGCATCCTTAAGTGCCTTTTCAAAGTTTCTTGGTCCTGAAAAAAAATTGTTAGCACATAAATAATCATATTTTATTTAGATTATAATTTTCTTTGCTACACTTGAGTTTAAGCTCCCTTTAAATCGAGAAATTCATTTATTTGTCTGATTATTTATCTAAGTAAATATAAGATTGAATCAAATAAAAATGTGAAACATTGCCTTTGTATGATTTTTATTTGTCAAAGAAAGACGATTTAAATACTAATGTAAATACAAACAACCAACAAAAACCTAAATAAAGTTTCTCTTTGGATTTAAGGTGCAAATGTATTTTGCATTATTACTCTTAGGATTTTCAGTTTCTTTGGTAGTTAAAGCAAGACAGAAATAAAAAAATATTCTACATTAAATGAGAGAATACGACATTTATCGCATGTTTTAAGACAGACTATTAAGAAAATTATTAACTTTATTGGATTGTAACAGGAGTAAATACAACCTGTGTCCGTCCTGATGGTATAAGGAATATATGGGTTAAAATCTTTTCTAAATCGGTTTAGCGGTTTTCTAGTTTTTCGCGAACATACAAACAAACAAACCTCTTTATATAAGTGAGAGATGGGATATATATAAAGCTGTATGTGTTTACAAAAAGTTTAAGCTAACTTTATGGCAAGTTGCTAACACGCTTTTATAAATAAATACTTTTTGTTTCAGCTATTACTACCCGTCCTAGCTATCCACATATTTACACAAGCTGTATAAAGAGAAAGAAGATGGATCTTGGAGGAAGTGTTTTCGTGGAAAAATTGTGGTAGTCTTAACAAGTGAAAACACATCAATACACCTAGATGGGATTTGAAGAGCCACCTTCCCATCGTTATCAATACTGACAAGACAAGACTAACACCTTTTTAAACATGACCAAGAAACTTAAAGAGTATTTAAAACACTCGTTAGTAATTATATTTATGAATTGTATTGAATTTACTTATTTATTTACAATGAATCATAACATAAACGCCATCACATATTTATATTATTTCACGTGTGTCCAAAGTGTCAGTTAATGATCGTGAAAGAAATGAAATCGCACATAACCATTCAAACGAAGAAGCAATGACGCAGTAGATCCACCAAGCATTTCTTTATCTAACGGTACTCTCTCTTTTCAAATGACTTGTAAAGTACGAAGTCAGCATTACTTATTCATTCCGTTCTTGTGCGAGTAACAAAATAAAATAAAAGGAAATATTCGACCACTTGTTTTACTATCATTACGCCCCTCTTTTAAAAAAACGTTCAATTTTCATAATTAACGGTCTGTCTAGGTTTAACCCTTTCGCGTTTGCAATTAATCACCCCCCAGTTGATCCATGTTTCAAAAGGGACTAAAGATAAAAACCTTAACTTTATGGAGCTAGTTCAAAAACAGCTGCTCTTGTAATGTTATCTGGCGTGGACAGTTTTTGTTCATTTGCTTTAAAACTAACCGATAGAGAATTGTCTTCAAGTAGATAACACCTAATTAATTTTCTCTTTTGGATAATTATTCTTTTTCATGGAAACAACCGCAGCGCACATAATAAAAGGAGGCTCATCAAGTATGTTTGACCGATAACTGATGGATCGCAATACAGGCTGTACTGAGTGTTTTTAGCTAAATTGTTTCCCGCCATTCCTTTGTGCGGGGATTTTCCTCTAAAGTATACCTTCAGTCAGTATAGGGATAGTCCGGCCATGCACTTGATTCACATAAAAAACTAGAATTAATCAAATACCATAAACAGTTTCAATGTAAGTTTGTGAAATGTATTCAATATTTTGTAATAAAAAGCTTGTATGTTTGATTGTGTGCTATAAAAGCATAAAAGCTATCTATAATTATTTAGGAACGTTACTTGATTTTTATTTATCTGGTTGATATATGAACACAGCTAGGGATAATACGTATTTATATATTAATATATAAACGTGATGAGTCAATTCCAAAGTTTTGCCAGTTTGAGTTATATAATCGTTATATAATAATTATACAATCGTTTCTTATAAATCAGAAAAACTAATCTATTCGTCTTTCTCTTATATGACTCAATATGAAATATATCACTATTGGTTAGTAATATAGCAAACTTATAAATATTTGCTTTACTTCACCTCAATTTTATTTTATTAAAATACTGTTATACGTTTTAAAACATGGGACTATATTTTTTGACGTACTACTTACTAACTGCTATGAAGATTAAAGCGGAAAACGATGTAATTTCTTCATAATAGTACCAGCACATGCTTTTAGAAACAGCTTCCACATTAACGTCACAATAGAGACAGCTAATACCTCGTCAAACCTTTCATTCAAGTCTATATTTAAGAGACAATTTACTATTCTACCTTTGCAAGGTCAAAATACCGCGGCCATTAAAATAAATCATGGGGCAGGTACGACTTTATATTAGTAAATCAAGACGACATTTTGTTGTTGTCTGAATGGTCTGGTTCGGTTTAGTTGACGTTACTTTTCCTTAAAGATATCCGGTGCATGATGTACTCTCCCTTAGGAGTTAAGACTCTTATTCTTCCAAAAACCATGTCGATATCTCAAGGGAGGGAGGGACTGGCAAGGGGTGATAGCAGAGAGTTACGGTCAATTACAGTCCATGTGTTTGGAAATGAGGGGGAGGGGGTAGCGAAGGGGTGCTACAGAAGGGCAATGTGTGTGGGAGGGGGGGGTATGGGGGGGGGTGAGGTGCACCCAAGAATGACCTCATTAGATAATCAATAATGAAGTTAACCGGGTGTGTGGGTCGGTATGGAGCTGGTGGCGAAGGTGGAGGGGTGCAAGAACAAGTAAAGTGGGTTCTCATGCTTTAATCAAAGCTAACTTGATTTTGGGAAACTACTCGCCAAGTATCCCCTCCCCCCAAGCCCTAGCCCAGAGAACTATTGAGCCGAGTCGTGTGTAAACACTTCCCAAAGTAGACATTCCTAGCAGTAGCGAAGTCTTAACGTTAAAAGGTCTAAACTATTAAGACGTTAAGAGCGAATTACAACAGAATTAAAGGTATACGTGCGTGCTGAAGACTTTAAGAAAGGAAGAATTAGATAAAAACAACAACACCATTTCCCCAGTCCTTTGTTTTCTTTAGATCTTTAAGGATAGTGTATTGCATAGGCCTTATTGATTATAAGGAAGGTAACAAGTCCATTTCTTGGGTTTGAAGAAAAAACGCATCGAGTACATGAGTCAACCGAAGCCGAATAAAAAAATTAAGTTAAGAACGCTTACTTTAAGGGCAAATGGAGTGCATATATTATTTAACTTTATACCCTAAATATCATTTTAATTTTAATTTATTTTATGTATTTAACGTGTGCTTTTAGAACCGACCGATTATATAATCAAACGACCTATAAACTAACTTAAATCTAGAACAGACACAACACCCTAGCCAACCAGCCGTTAATTCATCAGTGCGAAAGGGAAAACACACAGTCAACCAATGATAAATCTTTCAGCATTACATGAATCGAATCTAGGATCCTTAATTCAGTAAACAGACACGCTATCGACTGGAGCTAAGGTGTCGGAGCCCTATATCATATAAAAAGTGTTCGATTACAAAATTGTTCAACGTATTTCATCCTATGTTGATAAATTATATTATTTCAATAAATAACTCCTTAAAGATAGAGGTAGTACTATGGTGGATGAAACTATGACACTTGATTTAAAACTACACCATAGTCTAATTCGTTAATTTAAGATTGCTACCTTTCAAGGTACAATTAGTGTAAATTCCATCTCGCCTGAAAGGTAGCAATCTTAAATTAACGAATAAGACTATGGTGTAGTTTTAAATCAAGTGTCATAGTTTCATCCATCATGGTTCTACTTCTATCATTAAGGAGTTACTTATTGAAATAATAATGTAGTTTATCAACATAAGATTAAATACGTTGAATTAAGATGGCTACCTTTCAGGGTACAATTTGTGTACATTCCAACTAACCTGAAAGGTAGCAATCTTACTTAATTGGACTACACTCAGCCATTCTTTAATAAGCTATACCATGGAATAATGTAATGTATCTTGTAGGATAAACGTAAGGTACATATATATCGCAAAGTTACAAAAGCTGAGCATACGTAGAAGTTTATGTATATTTTAACTGTGATTGTCTTTACTGTCTAGGCATTGTTCATTTGTCATAGTCTAAATGATGTTTTGTAACCAATCCTCGGCTCGGGCACAGATTTATCTGATTGACAAGACGTGTATTAATCACAACTTGTGAAATGTGGGGAATACCAGGCCTCCACTGTGGTTTGGATTCCACGTTAAACTGTAGGTCCTCCATTTCATCTCACAATCAACCTACCATTACACATTAGCGTAAGTACATATAACCTGAACGGGGCTAATAATAATATTATTAACAATAATAATAATGTTTTGTAGCTAAGTTAAAGTTACCGAGTTTTCAAAGTGAAGCCAACGTTTTCGGAGCTTCGCACATTTCTCAAGATTATAGTCGAGTTCAAAGTCATAATTTTATTCTCAGGGATATTTTCCACTTGAGATATCAAGCTGGTTGTAAGGAAGTTGGACTCGTGCTTTAATTACCTCAACAGGTTGATTGATTTTTAAATATTTTACATTAATATAATGGATTTGTATGTTTGAAATGCAATAAATTGGGGGATTCTTCTTTTAAATATAAAAAAATTATATATTTAAAGCTTTCACAGTGGATGTTACCAAATATGATGACTCACCTAAAGAAACCATATTTTCTGATTAGGAGCATCATGTTTTTTTTCTCATCTATATGATTGATAAAACCAATGTATTACATGGGTGGGCACGCAGGCTAAGGTGTTAATCTTATCTGGTTTGGTTTGCCAGTGACTAGGTCAGTATTAGCTGGTTGTGATTGTTGGTTATAATTAAGGTGGTTTTTAATACATTATATTTATCTGTCTTCTTTACAATCATCTTTATTTATGCGCTCCCATAGATCTTGGTGGACTTTGAGTAAGGGTTTCCCCTCAGGACCCAATGTTTGTGGGTTCAAACCCAGCTGGAGTTAACGGATTTTTCTTAAACGATTAAAATCAGAAGCACAACTTCCTTCGTCGGGGAATTAAATCTGTCTTTCCGGTGTCAATTGTGACCTGTAAAAGAGTCCTCGCATCCCACACATTCACAAGTTGTGATTAATACACATCTTGTTAGAGGTGAAGAAAGGGTTTGGCAATCAGATAAATCTGTGCTTGGACCGAGGATTGAGTTCCGGATCTCCAGCAACATAAGATCAATTCCTCCTAGGGAAAAATACCTATGATACCACCGAGAATCAATCCCGTGACCTCTAGACTCGTAGCCATGAATATTAACCGCTATACAAAGAGACCAGCCAAGATACCTTTCCCAGAAACCCTTTCGGTATATTTCATAGAAATGATCGTGTGAGGATATAATCAGTCGGTTCAAAAAAGGTCACGTTAAGTACTTCTAATAAATGGGGGGGATAAAAGTAATTCTAGTTTATTGAAAGTTTTAAATCCATACCCTCAAACACTATCTACAAACGCCCTCATTGACTCGCTTTAGTTATCGGCCCTATACACAAACATTAAACACTTCAGATCCAGTAACGGGGCGAGTTTAAATGGCTGTAATCTATTCGATCATTCAGACCAGTTACTGGGCCGCTTTGGCATAAAACATTGTGCGCTCTTTACCCATCAGCTTTAATTAAGTTTTGATCCCATATCGACAACAATATTACTTTCCAATTTAATGATACTCAGATATGGATAACCCATATATGTAAATCCTTCTTAATTACTTTAATATAATTCGGTCGCCTATTATAGTAAATGGATTATTACTATTTTAGTTACATACAAAAAGTGTATTGTGCAAAAAAAAAAAGGAGAATCCACTTTTGAAAGAGTGTTTTGTTATTATAAAATTAAATTAATATAGAGTTTTTTTTAATTGGGACTAAAATAATTTACATTCAATAGGATTTTGAATAAGCTAGATTAAAACGCCTACTATTTAATACCATTGGAGGGTTATAAAGTAAACACTGTGAGAATAAGATTAGATATTATCTCAAAAGACAAAATATATCATACCATTTTGTAGATTTTTGTTTAAATTACTAGTTTATCTCCAATATCTAAAATTAAAAACAAATTTGGTAAATTCTACAATATGAGCCTTTGTTTGTGTTAAAACCTCACGAGTGGTTTATTGGAGATATGGGCGGGCTTATGTGTTGAATATACTTTTTTAAACTTTTTGAATTGTGTATATTTGTAAATTGATATTTTAAAATAATAACACGTCCTTTTTTATGTGAATGTACACAGTTAAAATTATTACTTAATATAAAGATACAATAAATAGTTTTAATGTATTTTCTGGCTTGTTCTTATAGATAACTTAACAATACATATTTAATATGTTTTAGGTCTGTCCGCCCGTGTCTTAGTTTAATGGCTACCAGCAAATGATATTATTTATCACAAGATATTCATTGAACCATGAAAAATAGCTTAGTTTTTTTTATAATATTAAATGCTCTGATAATACTCGTACAATGGCTATCATCGCTGAGGGAACTGCACGCCGACTATTGGGAAACAAGAGTTGTCATTCTCTTGTTTTCGTCTGGTCAATCTCTCCTCAAATATAAGACAAGTTTCGCAACGCTGGTTAGGCGAGGTTGCCAGTAACTCCTCTTTACCCCAGCACACCACCTTCAGACATAACAGAGCGAGGATATTTGGCAACAGTTGACCGAGAGAGATTGAAGATAAAGCTTTTATCCAGAAGACTTGCAATGATATTGGGTGTAGTTCTGTGAACTGTAGACCTTGCTTCTATGTTCTCAAGCTAATAAATGTTTTTACGTTGGGAAATTTCGTAAACATACCAAAACCTAGAGCATAAGTACACCCTAAATCTCAATACCTAAATCCAGTCTAATGTCATAAATCAACACTAAGTGCAGAGTAGCATTCGTAAATCTTTTCTTATTTAAAAAAAAACTCTTCATATAGTTATTAATTTAATATCGTATGGCGTTTGGTTTCTCTGGTCCAACATAATCCAGCAAATGGTTTCATAATAGCTGAATATCCTAGTCCGAACTTTTTTTTTTTTTTTTATTTTCCATTTTTNTGTTCCATTGTTTTGGCTGTTGTTAATAGATTGAGATTATTGTTCGGGTTTCTCAATTTAAGGAGTTTCCTGCCAGTGTAGCTACAAGTATGACATTTATTTTTATATTCCCAGTAAAATGTTGGACTAAGCATCTTGTAGTTTTTGGTTGTAAAATAAATTTACTTTGAAATTTATGAAGACATGAATATTAAATTAAATAAATATATTGTTAAAGCAAATCTAAAAAAGACAATTATGTCCAAAAGTTGCATTAGATCTTCGTATATTCGTTAACACAATAATTATTTTATCAAATTGCTTACTGAAATACAGGTTCTGGTGTTGATTCCAGTGTTCAGTCGCATCAGCTAATTTAAATTAATTTAATTGGCGTCTCCTTGATACGAATATTCCGGTAGTTACTATGATTTTCAACATGTGTCCTTATTTATACTCGTTGAATTTTGCTTTAATTACTAATTTGTTTTGTATTCTAGGCAGTAGAGTTGCAGATGGCAGTGTTATCTAATAACTCATGATATTAATTTATCTACACTTTAATGTTATAAAGAGGAAATATTTGATTTTTTGTTTTTTTGTTTGTAATGGATAAACTCAAAAACTACTGAACCGATTTTAAAAATTCTTTCATCAATATAAAGCTACATTATCAGCGAGTAGAATAGGCCATATTTTATTTTGAAAATTTAATTTATTCCTCATAAAAATGTCAAGCGGGTGTCTTGGGTAGCTAGTCGCTTATATGTAGCTTACAATTTCCGCGCGTCCATCACAGAATCAGACTTGAACTTTGAATGAAGAATGGCTTTAAGTATGGTACGAATCATGCATATCTCGGCGGTAGAGCATTGGCACACTAAGTAGCCGGTTTTGGTTTAAATTTCCATTTCCAGATGTCATTATTCAAATAATGTATATTAATTGAAATAAACTCTCGTTAAATTCTATGTTTTATAATAATCTTGATAAGTAATATAAATAAACAATATTATTAATGGATTAAATTAAATCAAAATAAATTATTTAACGAAACAAATGGCAATTTGTCACATCAAACACACAACAATACTAATTTCCAGGTCAAGTGGTTTTTTTCATAAACCATTGTTCTCTGCTGCAGGGTAATACTTGGCACACTAAGTAACCGGTTTTGGGTTCAATTTCCATGTCCAGATGTCATTATTCAAATAATTTATATTTATTGAGATAAACTCTCGTTAGATTCAATGTTTTATATTAATTTTGATAAGTAATATAAATAAACAATACTATTAAAGGATCAAATTAAATCAGAATAAATTATTTAACGAAACAAATGATAATTTGTCACATCAAACACACAACAATACTAATTTCCAGGTCAAGTGGTTTTTCATAAACCATTGTTCTCTGCTGCAGGGTAATACACACATTATTACCTACATGTATTTTGTTTTTAACTTCAACATGACTAACATGGTTTCATCAGATATGAAAAATATTAAACAAAAAAACAAATGTTTTCATTAACGCCTCAGTAAACTACGCGGCAATAAACATTGGACGAAACTTCAGCTATATTCATTTCACCTCGACTGACGTAGTTTCCTCCTCATCCCAACAACCCAGACATATCCCATTTCAAATCCAAATATTCTGTCCCTGGTATCCGTACTCATACTCCTCTCAGCAACATTTCTACTTGTTTTTTTAATTCTAAAAATAGTGCTTAAATGCCACACAATTTTTTCTCCAACACAACGAAATTGACCAATTAGGTCAAAATAGATTAGTGTCCTTTTTTATATCAGTATACTATTACATGTTTAGATTACATAGAAATGTTTTGCTTTTTTAAATAGCTACTATTAACTATGGATAATTTTGTGTCCTTTTTTTATTATTGCTTTCACTAATGCGTCTAACTATTCGCCCAATCCATACACTTTTTAACCACACTAGTGAAGCAGGGACTTGGAAAATAGAGTTTAAATAAATATACCGGGATTTGCGGTAATGAAGAGTGGAAATTAATGTAGGAAATGTAAATATCAAAACACTGATCCAAGACTCAAACGTGACTTCACGGTCGTCTGACAAACCAAATGGATGGATCTGAGTTATAGTCCACGTCATCATCGATGCGCAACCTTCTTTAAACGTGACTTCACGGTCGTCTGACAAACCAAATGGATGAATCTGAGTTATAGTCCACGTCATCATCGATGCGGAACCTTCTTTATTAAAGTTTGTTCAAGAAGTAACAGGGAATTAATTTCTGTGTAATCGATATGTGTCTTGTTCTTGAAGCATAAATATATTCCACGGCTGCTTATGTTCAAAAAATATCACAAAAGCGATATGGTCATTAAAGTCGATCCAAATATATTTTTTTGCCAAACTAAAGATAATACTCATTTTATTAATGCTTCTTTAAAATGGAGAGTTATTTTTATTTAAAATAAATAATTAAACCTTAAAGAATATACTTTAGAAACATTTTGAAATATTAATATGTTCGTGTTTAATCAAATATGGTCTAAAAAAAGGGCAGGTAAAGCCATTTATTCCCTAGAGGAAAATCTTATAAAATAAAATTTGAATACAAAGAGGCACTGTTATAATTTAATATAAGCTTTTACGCAACATTAGCCTTTTCTTTATCTTTTTTTTTAACTCTAAAAGCTTAATTATTTCATCACGCCAATTTTTACCTATTACAATACATATTAATTTAATGAAGAAAAAGTTGGTCCTGCCATTACAAAGCTTTATTAGGGACCTCGCCATAAACACCAAATCCCATCTCATATTTTGTATAAAATTACTTACCATTTCACTACGTAATTGAATTCAGTTCTCATCCCTACTTTCCATTAGCGCTTTCTACTCTTTGCTCGTAAAAATATGGGGGGAAAAAAATAGATGAAAATAATTACTACAAAGTTTTATTTGCTATATTTATCATGTATTGATTTTTACCGGTCTATTTAGCGCAATTTTTTTTAATGCATGCATCCAAAGTAGAACATTTGAATAATTAGATGAGGTTAAAGTGTAAGTTATTTTTAATTCAATTTACAAAATATTTCTTTTTTATCTTTCCACTAAATCAAGGAATTATATAAAAATATGTGAGGCTAATATTTTAAAATACAGTAGCTATATTTCAGTAGCTTATTTTGTTTTATTAAAATAAGTAAATACTGTATAAAGAAAGGAAATAAATGTATTGTTTATTGAATATTAAAATATCATAAAAATAAACATTTTATAATGGTTTAGATAAATAAATATATGTTGTATGCATGTGAGTCTACAATCAAATAAATATGATTTTTTTATATTTACATAATTGCTTTGACTTTACGAACACGTTTACTGCGTCTTACTGCCCAACTAAGCAATCTGAATATGTTTATACTTAGAGGTATGTTATACGTATCGGTTGAACCTAGTCAAATGATTGAGTTTAACTAAAATAATTCTAAATGTTTTGAGTTACTTTCCTAAATTGTATCAGTATCCTCAGTACTTACGTTTTCAACAATGTTTCATTTTAAAAAATCTATATATTTTTTTAATATATACATTTTTGCACCACGTTTTACTATCAGTTTTTTCCCCATATACTAATTATTAAGCTAACGTGCTAAGGATGAGTAAGGTTGAATTTGGATGAAGTGTACCCGCATTATCGTGGAGGTAGAGTGAAAAACAATTTCGTAAAAATAACCCTTAGTACGCCTGACAGAGATTCCAACCTTGATCTTCCCATCATTGGCCGTCTAGTATGTTTCGAGAGTGACATCTTAGACCATGTGGCCATCAAAGCGGG
>CABFOW010000749.1:191702-211980 GCA_902141385.1 Timema californicum | reverse complement strand
CATTTACTATCACACATACAGCCCCAAGACAGACGCCGGAACCACTGGATCCCGGCCGGCGTCTTTGCGTGCTGGAATCCATTCAAGGCCGGTTCCGCCGGCTAATTTTCCATCGAAAGGCTTGCAAGTCACGTGCCTTTAGTTCCTCGACTCTTCTAGTTTCTATTCCAGCCAGGAGACATCTCATTTTTTTATGAGTGTAATATATTTACTACGCTTATGAAATACATAAATCGTATTGACTTATTATCTTAGATTTTCTTAGATTATCGCAATTTGGGTCCCTGTAAAGGTTTGAGATCTATAATAAGTGTTTTTCATTAGTTGCTTCTTTATGGTAACAAATAATGAAAATTAGATCAGATTTATTAGTATAAATTCCGTAATCGGGCTTACAGTCTTGTTTCTATTAAGATTTCGCGAGGTGTTAAAAAGTTTCAATTTCTGTCACTCTCTAAAACAGAATAAAGACAATTTTATGGCACTGGAAAAATCTATCTAAGCTCCCATAAAATTCTAAGTTGACCGATAATTTCAAATTTTAAAGTGTATGGTGGTTTTCCTTTACAGGTGCGTTTGAGGTTTTTTTTAAACATATCCATCCTTTCCTAAAAAAAACTCTGAAAATCTAACATTTCCAGGTGAATGGTGATACAGGTCTTAATATTTACCTTTTTTGGTATTTTTTATTTAAACTAATGTAAGAAACTATTATCAAATATTGGACTTAAAACACTTAGCACACACACAAAAAAAAGGAGGTTATTTGTACTTGATACCACACCTACATTCCAATTTTCATAGTAAGACAAATATAATCTACTAGATCTACTTACACGTCAAGTCATGTGATGTGTAGATGTCACTAATGATAGATATTATCAATCCTTATATAGTAGAACGTTATCAAAACTGACCACCATTTTTTTCATCTTTCCTGATGAAAATTGCACTATATATTGAACATGTACCGCCATGGGTGAACACTTTGACAAAATGTAATATTATTTGCAATAATTGGGAGGTAAATTTTAGAATTCATATAAGGTGTCCAGTATTTATTTAATTCAAAAAAATATATATAAATAACATATTATCTCTTAACAACATTAAACAAAAATTGTTATTATAATGGAACATATTCTAAAGTGTTTTGACGCGGGCTCTGCGCCAGTTCGCGAAGTGTTTGGCCCGATAGCAGACACACCCATTTAAGGCCCTTGACTCTGTCGAGTGCAAGTCTAAAACCCATTTTGTGGGATAGTGGTCTTCACAACTGACCAAGTATCCTTCCGCGCCAACAAGAACAGATGGATCATGGAAACTGTAGATGGCACTAGCTACCGGACAGGTCTTGCGTAAAAATCAGTGATATTTGAAAATATAAGTTTTTTCGAAAACGAGTGAAATTTTCATGTTAATATTTTCAACACCCCTTCTAAGATAATGTATCGATATTGGTTAATTGTTACTTTTCTTATTTTTTGTTACTAAGCAGGCAGATTTTTATTGAAAAATGTCAGTTTTATCGATATTTGATCACTGTTAAAATCATAGAGGAGGTGTGTATATAAAAAGTTCAACTTAATCAACATGCTTCTATTCTTGAACAAATAGTTTCCAAAAAGAAAATTTTAAAACAATACAAATACTTGAAGATAACCGTTTGTTCCAACGGCTCTGTCCACGCCAAATGAAAAGGAACAATCGCCTTAGTTGAAAAATGACACCTGGACATGGGAAACGATCTCGAAGGCCTTTGGCTCAGTACTCCAATGCTCTGACCACTGAGTCAGCCAGGAGATTTCCCATTTACAGGCTCATTTTTCACTCATATTTTAAGACAGAGTCCGTGATGAACGTGCTGATAGTAGGCGTTTAAACTGATACCAGACTTACGTGTTTTTTTTAGCACCGCGTCTTGGTATCTGGTAAGGCTATACGCGTATGTACTAATTACGTTAATGATTCAAGGATGAGGAAGGATTAATCTAAAGGAAGTTTACCGCATTTGCGTGGAGTGATATTGTACTTATTTTTAAAACCCTACTCAGTACGCCTGAACAGGATTTGAACTCCGACCTCCCTTTCATTAGCAGTCTAGTACAACACTAGAGTGACGCTTTAGGCCATGTGGCCACCGATTATTAAATCAATTTATATTTGTAAAGCTGATTTATTAATAAAATATTTTTATGTAAATGTGTGGTATCTTCTCTGGGTCTACCTTATGTGCATGGTTGTATCCGTACCTAAGATAATTTACATAAATAGTCGGTAAACCTTCTCAAACACATTCGGTTTGAATTAAGTCTAAACCAGCGTCAGTCTTATTAAGAACTTTCTCCACAATTTAATGTTAACATGTTTTTTTTACAAATGTTTCAAAAGTTTCAGCAAAATTAGACAAACAAATGTATACTTTTTTTTACTAAATAAATAATAATAAGGCAAGTGAAGTAATGTTGGGAAAACCTAATAAACGAATACTTTTAGCAAGAGGATTTGTAATTAAATATAATACTTTGTTTGTTCTATAGTTTATTTTAAAAAAAGGCTTTCGTAATAAGCGATGTAAAACTGTCATTACCACACATGAATTTTCAAACTTGCTACTAATTTCCTGTTAGTGTAAAAATTCTAGTGACACATTTTAATGAAGTTTGATATCCATTTTAACAACATATATTGGTTTTTAAAATTAACGTTTTAAAATGAGAACAATATTTTCACAAATAAATTAAACAAAGCTCAGAGCTAGCTAAACCTCTTAGAAGGATGTTAAATAAAGTCTCAAAATGTCTGATTCTCAAAGGTTTCATATCAACAGACTTAGCTCTATTACGAAATGAGAATGCTAATTCATATTTATCGTCAAGATCTCATTTTCCCGCAAGTCCTTACACCCATTTCATTANATGTCTGATTCTCAAAGGTTTCATATCAACAGACTTAGCTCTATTACGAAATGAGAATGCTAATTCATATTTATCGTCAAGATCTCATTTTCCCGCAAGTCCTTACACCCATTTCATTAACCTCGTGTAGGGAAGGTGAATTTTAATAAAAGTGAGCAGCAATAGCCATACGACAAGAATGTACTCTTTTTCCTGATAGGCATTAGGGCAGTGGCTCCTAAAGGGGGCTATGGGGGTGTTCGAGATGGGGCCCCTAGGAGCGCAGTGTTCGCTTATTTACGACTGATCGAAGTACTTTTTTCGCTTCAAGTTTCTGCTCTTGCAATATGCACGGTGCTGAAATATATTGGAAACTATCGGAGTATGAAGTAAAAACGCCACGAGAGCTCAAGTCAGACCATTATACCCGTAGAAGAGAGACTACTAGAGAAGTAGCTCTCGGGAAGTATTACCGAGTCATGGATAGTAGCGCTATGTGGCTGTATCTCTAACTAACAGACGTTCTGGTGGCATATTCAAATCTCATTGCTTTTAATTTTATATTTATGATTTTGTATTATTATTTTTGAGTGAGTAATTGGAGGAGGAATAGTGGAAGGAGAGGGAGCTGGATGTAGGAAATAGTTAATATTTTTCAATTAAACCTAGCAGAGTTTAAATACATCAAATAATTAATTCATAGTTGTTCTGCCATTTATAGAGCTTTAATTTTGATTAAATCAAGTGCATACCCAAATGAATTTTTTTAACTGTCTGTTGTACTATCAATAATTAAACTAATTTAGATGCAGAATTAGAAAATTGTATCAACTTTCATATAGAGGGAATCTTAGAGCAATATAAGTGCATTATATTTGTATTTAAAATTGCCAGCGCACTTTTATTCATGGTAAGGACATAAAGATTTGTCTTGGATATCATATTTGCACATTTCAGAAAGCAAAGATGAAATTTTATCTGGTGTGACCAATTATGTTACCTATTTTTCGTTCAAACAAATCACACTTAAATTATGACATTTAGATAAATGGGATTTGTTATTCAAGAATAAAAAACATCACGAGGAAATATATATTTATCACACTTAACAAAGCATAAATTTTCACTTTACATTTAATGGATAGAGAACATATATACATACAAATCATTTACAAATTTACTCACTTCCAATGAACAACTAGAATTAATCAGGTAATTAATTATTCCCTGGATTAATAAATTTAAGCATTGCCTTAAATACTTATATGAATTTGCAAATTTAAAGTCCTTAGACTTTCATGAACCAAGATAAACGAGTGTTGGTGTTAAGAGAGAGATTAGTCAAATCATTCATGGCGATAAGGCGAAGGCTTCCAACTTGGATTCTTGTGGGAGTTCGCAAACCAAATATTGATTTTAATATATTTTTGAGGTTTTTCACTTGGTATAAATCTATTTTCTTAAAATACTGGAGTTTTTTTCTATTACTGTATGACTAAACATTTTTTTTCCTCATTCGATATTAAAATTAATTATGAAGACTACTCAAACCGGTTCATGTTTTTATTTTAATTAACTAATGGCGAGGGAAATTAGGGGGGGTCGCGGTGAATAATGGTTTGTTTCAGGAGGTTTGAAATCAGTAAAAGTTTGAGAACCACTACAAATAGGAGTTTAAAAAATATGTGGTCACCCCGAGAAATTTGTATTAATGAGTAAGACATGAAACATTGTTAAATAACTATTTATAATTTATATATCAACGTTTCTATTTATAATTTTCAGCCATGCACGAATTGAATCGTCAAGCAAATAATTGTGTTAGGTTATTAAGGCAATACATGCTAAGTTTGAAAATATTTAATGCATAAAGACTAAACAAATACCTTAAAAGCTATTTATACAGAATAATTATAGCATTCCCAGATTGCTTTGATCTTCAGCACAGTAATATATTAGATCTTAAATGTAACTTTGTGGATGCCGCATACTTGATGATAATGGCAGTTCCTAAGTTACAAAAACCACTTTACAAGCCTTTCATCTCTAACACGTTGAAAACTATATTTTGGAGAAAAAAAACACTCCTTAAGTAATGTGAGTGGCCATTTACAACACATCTCAGTGCCCCGCTAGTCATACCTTGATCTTTCAGTGGGCAAAGGGCCAGAGCACCGACGAAAAGTTCAAGCATTGCCTTTATTTGACTTGTAAATGCATTAGAGCTGTCAAAAAAAAAAACAGAAATAACAATTAAACGCTTGTTAATGTGCGCAACACCACAAAGACGTTAATAGTGACAATAACTTTATGACGGTTATTCATTTGGGAAAATACCAAGCAAATTAATTTTTCATAACCTATACATACATAATCATGACCAAAGAATAAAATATAGGAAGAAGAGATTGAGGAGACTGAAATTTTCTTTTTAAATTTCAGAAATTTGAGCTCTATGATTTAAGTTAATTTATGAATAATGTCAGCAATAGAGACTAGTTTTAAATTTAATCTAATTTTTAGAAAAGTACACTAAAAGTACCATTAATATCCGCACAAATAACAATGCCTACAAAAATTCCAAATATTTAGACACTCTTAACAGCAAGAAATTCGATAACTTCAGATTTGTTCGTTTGTATATTAATTTTTACTGTAAAATAATGCTCAAAATAGCATTGATTGATCAAATGTGTATCCTAGCAGTCAAGTTTTTATTAAGATCCCTAAAATCTAAAGAGGATATTTTTTCCGAGGCAAGGTCAAAGCTGATAGTTTTTTGGAAGCAAAGTCTAAATTTTGAAATTTTACACATGTTTAACATATTCATAATAAAAAAATATTCAACATTTAAATTTTAATGCACACATGCACAAACCATTTTCTCAGAGGAACTTTTTATTGGTGACATAACCATTCATAAAAACTAAATGAAAACAATGAGTGTATGCTGAACATTTCGTAGTAGATTGCCTAGCTGGTTAATTTGTGGTAGCTGCTATTGTTTTACTTAAATAAGTACACAATCATAGAAAGAGGCAAAGGTTTCTCCTAACCCTGCAAGAGACAAAATGCAGCCTTTAAAATATTCGTTAAGTCCATTCATTTTGGCATTTTATTGTAAATATAATAAAACTCCGCAGGCATTCCTCGGTACACACACATTACAGTAAAGATTAGTTCTTATTTGGTTATTCTTGTGTATTAGATATTGGGGATACACTATAATAATGAATAAAAACTTTACTCCAGTACGTTATATATATATTGATGTCGCAGAAATTGCATGAATGCACCATCCTTTTACGCAATAACTTCATCACTCACCTTACTAACACTAGCCATAAATCAGGATTGTTAATTTTGTTGACATTAAAATTGGTTCACTATATGACTCAGTGTGGTAGCTAGCTAATCATGTACCCTTAACATTAGTTTCGCGAACCCCACTTTCAGACCCACTGATTTAGCATAAAATAACTTTGCAAAAGGTTTCGCAGATACTATTAGCCTTTGTAAAAAAACATATTTAACAGACAGGGATATATTTAATCCTTTAAACATCCCCATCCCCCGCCCCTCCCCCATTTATCATTTAGAGGACACAGTGTATCTAATCTACTATTTAATGCAGATTTGTTTCAGTAAATGGTTTCAAAACAATTATTTACCCAAAAATATCAACTTATATTAACTAACAATTGTATACATATTTATAATATACATACATACACACATTACATACATACATACATACATACATACATACATACATACATACATACATACATACATACATACATACATACATACACATAGTGAAAACCATTTGATCGATTACATGTATAAACACTTTACCAAAATCTATTTACATGAGCTTTACAAAAATGTATATACTTTTAATAAGAGAGCCTTCTCAGCTCTTAAAAAAATATAAATTATTTCTAAAAAAATCAATGGGAGTCAATCTAAATATTTATGAGTTTACATTACTTCAAGGAGCTCTGTCCCATACATTATTTAACATTATTGTAAATGACCTCCCCATCAAAACTTTTTCAAATAACAAACATTAAAACTTTTGCTTGATGACAACTTAATAGTTTAAATATCAGAAAAACGCAACCATCACAATCAATTATTTATAACAATGGCTAACACAATAAATATTATCTCCAAAGAGTGGGATAATATGCTAGTTAAAACAACGAATACAAATTTTTCACCCATTATCATCAAATACCAACAATCACAATACGTTTGAAAAATGAACATATTTAGAATAAAAGGAATGTAACAAGTACCTTGATGTAAAATTTGATTAAAAATTAACATGGAAATAATATACATGTTGGCAGAAAAATCTAAGGATACTCTACATCAATATTAAATACTAGACCCCCCCCNCCCATAATGTTAACTATTATCATAACAAATCCGGCAGATAGTACTAACAATTATAATATACTAGACCCTTCCCCCTCTCCCCCCGCAATATTATTTTCAACACACATATTGAAGAATCATCATAGACTCTAACATAAAATATGAGTGACTATCGAAATTTTTATGAGGAATAAATTAAATTTTCAAAATAAAATATAGCCTATGCTACTCGCTGATATGGTAGCATTATATTGGTGAAAGAATTTTTAAAATAGGTCCAGTAGTTTTTGAGTTTATCCATTACAAACAAAAAAACCAAAAACCAAATCTTTCCTCTTTATAATATTAGTGTAGACTACGTGTAAAACACACATTAAACCATGTGCTAGATGTTGGTGAAACTATTATCCCGGCACCTCAATCTCACCCTAAAACATAAAACACTCGTGCAAGTTCAAAATAAAGCCATGAGACTTGTTACAGGAGCAGTCATGACTAACCCCATCACGGCATTACAAACATACACCAAAAAATCCATGGACAGCTGACAGTCTTTGTTCGAGGGACAAACATCTTTTAGATAACCGAGCATCTCTCTTCTTTTTTTTTTAATGGGTGGCCACACTCTAAATATACTTTAGCTTTTGGAGTTAAGTAGCTTGCTTGAGGCACTTTCACTATGCCCAATAAAGCTTTAAGGCGTTCTCACTTAAAAAAAGTTAATTAGTATACATGTGAAATACAAGAATATAATTAAATGGCAGAGTGTGGGATGGGGAGAGCTAGGCACAGGACGATTACAAACTACCGACAAACTTTAAGGGGGTGAGTCAAGGAACTTGCGGTTGCGGATCCTTGATTGCGGGTAGTAAGACGCTGTGATAATAATAATAGTTACATGAAATGTAGAATGTTATTTGTAATAATAAGTTGTACTAAAGTGATTACTATGAGCCATTGACATTTTTACATCCCGACATGTTTTGCCCAACTACACAGTAAGGAAGCTTCACCACCGATGGTTTCCCTATTTCAAAACAATTCAATAGGCCTACTTCCTCCAAACACCTCTGTAAAGTCTGTTGGTAGAGTTCAGAATCATTCTGTAGTCTATACGAAACAAATATATTCTAACAAATGTTGCTAGCTCTGAACATTGATATCTGAAATAAATAATAAGGGGTAGTCTTGAGCATAGGAGCTAATGTAAGTTTATTTGATAGAAGATCAAAGTTGGGGTACAGGGAGTACATGGGATGTCATGTAATAAGGATGGAAAAGAAGAGAACACCAAAGATAATGGAGATTAGGTATAAAGGAAAAGGACCACAAGGGAAACCAAGAAAGAGGTGGGAGGGGCAGATAACAAATGTTTGTGAGAGGATAAGGATAGATGGAAGGAAGTAATACGTTGGAGGCATTTTACTAAATTGACCAAGCCACATGCTGGAAGCATTTGATGATGATGATGATCTTGGATCAAAAGTTACTTAAGCCCAATACTTCACCATGTTTTCACAAGTGACAAGGCTTATTAAGTTCCTAGTTTGTCTCAAAGTTGTAAAAAAAAGTTTGCTATTAATTCCAAATATCTCAATTGATTAAGTGTAAGACAAGTTGTTACACCTAAACTTCGCCAGATTAAATAATTTAAATAATTAGGGCTCTCTCTCTCTCTGCGGTAGTGTGTTAAGGCTAACATGCTCTGAAATAGGAAGACAGGGTTCTCTGTTTAGGTAAATTCTGATCATGTGCAAAGGAAGGGATTTGTACATAAACTGGTTTCACAGCCTCATTATAGAAAATTGTAGATTTATTACATTTACATTAATAATTCACACTCCTGATCTATAGATGAGTAAGACTTGTATTATTAAATTAATACATAATGCTGATAGAACTTGAGGCTTTTGAGTCACTGTTTCAAGTTATCTGATATACATGTACGGTACAAAACTAAGAATGATAATTGTGTTGTTTCTTTCCTATTTAATAGCCTACATTCATACCTTGTGATGATCTAAGTCCCATTTTCAATTATCTTCTGTAAGGACTTTGACATACTAGGTTTTTTTAAGTAACAAAATGTCCGATTTCATCAAATGTATTTACAGTAGGTTTATGATATTCTAATTTGTTCTTCGGGGTTGTATTTTGAGTTGTATCTGTAGAAGAAATGGAGATTAAAATTTGATTAACCTGTTTGCACTAATTATTAACTACTAATAATGTAAAGAAATAAAGTTTAATTGAGACACATACAAACACAAGAATGCACCCACATAATGTTTAGAAGTACATAGTTTTGGGGGGACTACTTTTCAAATAGGCTAGGTGAGTTTGGTTTTGAATGGTTAATGTAATGCTTTATATAAATAAACCTGGCGTGCGTGAAGAGCTCGTAACTAAACACAACAAACATTAAAAAGTATTAGTGTTAGAGGAATGAATCTTACATCAAAATAAAATTCCGTTCATGACGATCATTTCGTACAGCCATAACACCCATCTATTTCAATTTGAAAAAAAAACTTTTACACAGGATGAAAATATGTCTGCACTAAAAACCTCATTATAGTTCTTTCATTAGAAAACAATTTTTTCAAACTAAACTAATTGGAATATGGGAATTTTAATAATATGCTCATGTCTTTTAAGGTTATTGTAACGAATTATGAAAAAACTACTGTGGTTGTACAAGTAGTTTACGAGAAACGGGGAGTTAAGTTTTAGAACTTTTGAGTATTTGATTGTGGTAAACAAGATGCCTCTCAGATTTACCCGACAAGAACTTAAAAATGTGTCCATCTTAAGCGCTTGAGTCGTGAATTCAAATATCGTCTACACTATGCAATACCCTACGAGATAGGGTGTCCTATCAAAATAAGTGAGATTCCCCCCACTCCCTGCATTTTCAGTTATATGTATAGGTATTAAGTAGCTACTAATCAAGCATTTTTAAATAATAATTAAGGTTGAATGCTGTAGAAATGTGCCCGCATTTTCACAGAGAAAAAGTGGGAAAGCATTTAGGAAAGGTGGGGATCGGGGGCCGCCGGACCCCCCTGGGAAAATTATATTTCTACATCATTGTTTAGCACTGTGTTAGGCTCAGCTAACCTAGGGGTCTTAAAATATGATTTACTTAGTATATTCATTTTAAATATTTAGGCCTATGCCTATAGAATATGAGCTTTTCAGTAATAAACTTGCTAAAACAAAAACCTCCCAAATTGTGGCTAGCATTACCCTTAGGCACATATTAAAAGAATGACTCACCTTGGTATGGTAGTTCGAACTCTTGGACAGGAATACTTCCAAATTAGTTGAATCCTAATCAGGCCCACTATCTAGACCTATAAAGCTTATTATGGAAGCTTCTTGTTTCAAGGCATGTTTTATCGGTTCTTTACTGGAACCTAAAAAAACAAAAACAAAGTTATTATCAGGTAACAAAACTTGATGTTAAGTTCAATGTTAAACTTAATTTACCTTTTTTTGCGAGAGTTTTTTTCATACCTCTAAGTAGAGTGATTGCAAATGTACAGCTCCAACAATTATCTTTTTAAAAAAATAAGGGAATAGTACTCATAATGATATTGCAATTAAGGAATTAAGGACTTTTAGATTTAGCTTTAACTCAAATTTAAATATTTTAAGATTAATTTTAACGAACAAAATGATACGGTGGTTCAAGAGTTCATTATTAAGATACATCATGCAAAATTCAACAAATAATTTTACATGCGATCATAAATATCACAATGGTCATGAGCCTAATATTAACTCTTGCTACTGATCGCAACAGTGTGTTCGAAAGCTGCTGTGTGATTTTGTGAGTTTTCTTTTGATTATATATTAAATTAATGGAACGCAACCCCGCACGGACTTTCTCGCTCTATTGTTTAAAAATGGAAATATTTACCCAAAACACGTGTTATCTGTGAAACAAGATTTGGCAGCCTTGGTGAAAATTCGGGGATGATAAACAAAGATCGTGTCATTTAGGCAAATTTTTATTTAGACAGTTCTGAACAGTCATTAAAAATAAAATATAAAAACTGTTGATAGCCAACTGGGAATGAACACCAAAATTCAATATTAAAATGTAATTTATATTATGGGGCGACATCAGTAGATAGGCCTATTAATATATGATCATTACACCTACCTAACCAAATTAAACCTAACTTTAAATTTGCAAATAAAAACCTAGGTCCTAAACAACAATATTGATAACATAGGCCTAAACATGTTAAAGTTTGTAGGGTAAGATAATGTCATATATTATTGTAATAAAAAGGATCATGGCTCAAAACACAGGTTTGTTAGTGTTTAGATCTGGACTTATATTTTGATGAGATGTTTAAATGTTGTAAACGTAGACAAATATGTTAATAGTTGGTAATAATTTTAGTATAAATTAATTCTCCATGGCCTTTTGATATGCTAGGCCTATTTAATTATTAATCAAGTTGATTGCTATCTTTAATCGGAAAGGGTGTCCTATTTATGACGATTTGGATAGATTTAGGTTTACTTACAATGACTCGAATGCTTGTTGAAACTTCAGAGAACATAATTTTTTGAAAGTAAAATAACAAAACTAACCAAATGTTATTAGGGACTACCTATTTTCTAAGTTATATATTCCTGCTGACATGTTGGGCAAAATTTAATAAGGCACGCAATAACGGGCTATCAAAATATGCAACATTTTTTGAAAGATTAATGATCCTTAGGACCACAGAACCATACCAATACATATCCGTTTTCTAACTCGTAGAGAGTGATTTATCTAATAACATTTTTGAAAATTAAGAAATCTAGAACTTATCGATCAATTAGAATAGCTTGTGTTTTATCTATACGTTTTAAGAAATTGATACTGTCTTATAGCTCCGGTGTTACAGAATGCTCTTGCAAACAAAACTATAACATTTGCTAGTCAGACACATCAGAACCAAGGCTGCAAGAGGATATTGCAATAGTGTATAACCTGTTGTGACCAACCGGGAGGATCTATAATCTCCCTGTCCTTGTTGATATAAATCCTAATAAAATAAGTTATGGACATTCATAAAAGGTAAACTTGTATCTGTGAGCTAAACCTGGATATAAGAGACTACGGCATGCCGACTCACCTGGCAAATATAGAGTTGGAAGAGACAATCTATTAAGTTTCTGTGTACCAAAACATTTACACTCTTCTTCAAAATGCTTATCACAAACACAAAAATCGGTAAATCTTGAGATCATAAAATTATTTTAACGCTGGGTTATTAATTCTTTAAAATCCATATCTTAAATTCACGTGATTCATACACAGATAATCTATGTTGCACTGTTCAGGCACGTACTCACATTGATGCACACAACACAAACTTTTTCTCGGCATTTTTAAATATTAAATATTAAACATACAATAAACATTCATTTTACAGATGAATGGCCAAATTAAAAAAAACTCTACCAACATACCGGTTCTTTAAAATCAACATATTATGTTAATATACATATTAAAGCATAAAGTTATAGATAGGTTATTAAATGATAAAAGTTCAAAATACAAGTTAAAATAACTAAATCTAAAGAAAAATGGAAAAGTGTTAAAATCGCATGTTATCTATAAATTTAAACTGGTGAGTGGTGACAATTGAAGCCAAGATTTGCTGGTGAATGACGCCATTGATATGCGAGAGTAACAATAGCAGCTGTGTCCCAAAATGTATTAGCGGTTTGGTCTATTTCCATTGACTGTCCACAGACTGTTTTTACAGCTTTGTTGTCTTTTTTAAAAGTGTTTTCTTGTAAGTCCTAAACAAAACATACACAGTTTGGTATTTAGTTTCTAAAGTTCTCATTTATTGAAATTGTTGCTAATTGAGAATTATATACAAGTGTAGTTTTTGTCTAAGCCCACTCAATATTAGTATTCAGAGTTATATAACGTTTTAGAGTGGTTATACTTCCTCTCTAGAAGCAAATAAATTGTCTCTAGATCACTACAGTGGGTATTTAATAATTGGGTTAAGCGACTTAAAGTCAAATATTGGAAACTGGCATCTTTTCATCAAGACCATCCATTGCATTCAGAATCCATTGAACAAAGAAAGATTTGGTAGCCTCACAAAGAATCTTGCTGAGTGGCCATCAGTCTTTGAAAATATGGTAGCAACGGATCAAGTTAATACATCTTAATTGGATTTTGATTAAATGTGCCAATAGTTATTAGTACTTTGAATTATATTGTTACTATTTTTATGAGTGGGTTTTTCAATCCGCTATTATGAAATATTATTTTTATAGTGTAGGGTTGGGAACACTGGGTTTGAAGTAAAGAGTGTTCTGACCCGAAATAGATTGGGAACCACTTCATTAGAGGATAAACTATCTTCATCAACTGCCATTTAGTTGAATATATAGTTTAGCTCAGTCTTCTAGTTGTTAGAGTTCCTGCAGTTCTGGTCTAGAAAACTGAGACTAACAGATGGAAGGTACATTGTTCCGATCACATAACATCCCCTATCCACAAACGTGGGCTTTATGATCGCTATGGTAAGATTAAATGCTGTAACAAATATAAATTGAACCTAAGTTGTGGTATCACTATGGATGTAATGTTTCAACGCTCATGAATACATCAGTCAATTTGTAATAATATGATTATATAGGTATATTTATACCCAAAGCTTATATTTTTCAAACACTTAGAATAATTTTAATTGTATGAACTATAATTAAACGAGTAAGATTGGAAATGTATTATTGAAACAAATATAAATGTCAAGATCTAATTAAAATACACAACTTTATTTTGATTTGCAGTACTGAAATTTACTATAGTGTGAACAATATTCTCACAAATAAATGAAATAAGGCTCAGAGTTAGACCTCCGAGAAGGAGGAAAAAGGAAGTCTGAACATGGCCGACTCCCAGAGGTTTCAGTTCAACAGATTTATCTCTATTACGAGATGAAAGAGACAATTCATATTTATCTTCATCGGTCCATCTTTCCCCAAAACCCGATTCGTACACAATTCTTAGGATGCTGTTAATTTTGTCTTGGAATGGTGAAACGTAAGGAAAATGTACTGCGATGAACATTTTATAATAACACTTATTCATGGTATGCATTAGAGGGTAACCGTCTTTATAGTAATCGTTTAATTGCATGTATAGTTCTGTTACTGTGGATGCATCAACAAAGGCTGTTTTTCTCTCGAAGGCAACCATGTCCAGTGCTACTTTTAAATCAATCGCATAATTAGCTTTTGACATTAAATATTTTAAAAATTCATCGTGTTTTGCTAAGTCTGACCAAAGGTCAACTAATTCAACTGAACGGTCCATCTTAGAGCCAGTTATCCCAAGCTTGGATTCAACCAATTGGTCCAATGTATCTATATCAGGGTAGTAATGTGGTGTCGTCAGATAACTGGTCAAACTTCCCTGATAGGCGCTCATAAAAACTAAACTGGTTAACAAACAAGAAATAACGAACATTCTTTGAGTCGAGGAAACCAAATGCATATTTGTGGCGCCACTCACAAAGATTCTAACAGTTTCCAAGGTGGTTTCTGTTTCGGAAGATAAATCTTTTCTAAACAGTTTCCACAACAATACAACAACTGGTACGTAGCTTATAACAAGTGCCCAAGTATTACTTTTGAAAGGTAAAATAACGTTCATATAAAGTGGAACACGTTGGGCCTTAGGCACAAGGACTGAGAGACAATTTTGATTGCCAGAAATAGAGGAAGTGAATATATTTTTTGGATGCTTTATGAAAAAGCTTCCAAACATATCCGGTGTTATATTGTTACCTTGAGGATTATTTCCTTTTCCTGTGTCCACGGTAACCATTACTGCGTTCATAGCTTGTCCAATTAATTGATGAAACCTTATTTCACTTCTCAGTTTACCTGATTTTAAGCCTATTACAGACCTGCTTTCAGTTATCTTAATTTCGTATCCATTTAGGTCATTTAGTTTATCTGTAAATATATTTACATTAATAGGTTTAATTAGTGAATTGGAAATACTATTTTTAAATTGGTTGTAAAGCCACACATTGATACCTAGAGGGCTCTGATGTTTTTTACCCTCGTTTTTTATTAAAGAAATCACCAAAACGTTCAATACATGAAACTGAATCCACATCTTATGACAGTGTTTCTTAAATATGTCTAAATCATTACCATCGTCTGAAGTAATTACTATAACAAAAGGTGTTCTCGGATTACCAAGAAATGTTGACATAAATTTTCTCAATGAGTCCCAAAAACCTTTGCTAATACTTTCCACAAACCAAAAAATTACCTTGGGAATTCCGAAAATATCACTTAAAATAACGTCTACAGAAAAAATATTCTCGGATTCAAATGTGTTGTCATTAATTTGAAGAGCTAAAATTGGGAGATTATTTACGTATTGAACTTGTTTGAAGAATTCTTTTGAGTGATGAAAACAATTTTCTTGTATAACAACAACAGCCATATGACTTGCCTTACTTTTTCCAGTCATATTAATGATAATGTGAGTAGCTTCTGTTAAATGTCTTGTATAGTTATTATTTACATCTGGAATACATATTTTAGACTCATAACTCTTTATAAAACACCCTAGAAAAAACAAAACTAACATCTTCATTTTGAATGTATCGATTAGTAACTGTAGTTTTTATTTTTTGAAATTATTTTATAGTATCTAACATAATGTATACATTTCCAACTGTATACTTAAAAAAATACTCCTTTTATAGAATAATTTACTTTTATAATAAATAATCAAATATACATGTTTAAAGGTAATTTTAATATATTAAAAATAATTTTATCATATTTTATTTTATTTATCACTAAAATAAATGTAAATAAATCTCCATTTTTATATTAGAAAACTAAACCAATCCAATTCTACGAGATTTAGGAACTGTTTGAATAAAAGCCTACTTAACGTTTCAGTTTGATCATTAGTTCTACTATCTTGCGTGAAGTAAAATATTGATCGCAAAGTGGTATGCTTTTAGGTCAAATAGCGATACAGTTTATGTTATAGCCATTGCCATTTATAAAGGAGATAACATTTTTAATAAAGATCGGTTTATCTTAGTAAAATATAGTAATTGCTTTCACAGGAAATTTATTTTACTCATAGCAATTTTTGTTTTTTGTCTACTTTTAGGGAGAAAGTTGGTACATTCCCATAAAATCCTCCTTCACTTGTTTCAATAGATACTATCTTAAGAATTAGATAGGCTGAGCTGTTAGTAAAACGTTTGGCACTAAACAATCTATTTGCTAAAAATAAGAATTAATAATAAGTGTAATAGATATATTTTTTCTTCTATGACAACGACATTTTTAGGTGATTTTATACCATCTTTGAGTCTGAGGAAAACTAATGTTATATACAATTATTGTATAAAAATATATTATAAAATTATGAATTTAGGACTCAAACATTAGAAATGGAAATAGTTAAGAGAAACTACATTGTGATATACGAAATATAAAAGAGATAAGCATTTAAATTATAAGTACCTTATTTTTATTAAAGATGATTGATTTTACTTCATACTCTTGGAAAGTTGTGAAAATTTTACCTACTGAGATGATCAACAATATGTATAAAATGTTAAGTGTAAAATCACTGAAATATGTCGTTATAGAAGAAAAAAATATAGGCCTATAGAATAAGGAAAAGAGAATAAAAACGAAGATTTAATATTACTATCAAATTTAAGTCTGTTTTAAATTAAAGTATTTGTACTAATCTGCCGATATAACAATTTGTTTTAGTTGTTAACAAATCGATCCTGTAAAAGGAGAGGGGGGAGGGGGCGAGGATTGCTTTTTATTTCACCGATCTACTCTCACAAGGAAGACAACTAAGACGAAAACTTTCCTTCCCTTCTTTTATTGGAATTGAAAATAAAGGCGTGATAAGAGTTGGAAGGTTGTTAAGTAAACATTGGCAACCCTCCCAGAAATTCCTGGGGGATCCTTCATCCTGGTATTTGGTGCTGAAATTCTTTAATTTGTTCAGCAAACACTTTGTTTTATTAGTCAAAATAAGGGTGTGTCAACTACAGGGTCTCCTCGACACCTTTCAGACTTTAGAAATCCACTCCTTTTTTAAGAATCTGTGCTTTATTTTAATATATAACTTGCGCTTAAATGAATATATTAAAGATATTAATATAACCCTCATGTCTCCCTATTGTATTAAATAAATAACTTTATATTTTAATTTGTGTAGTTAAAAATAAATTCATGAAACAAATTGTGTTCTCCCCCCACCCCGCAAAATAGTTTAAGTTTTAAAAACCCGATTAATTTACTAATATTATACCTTTACTAGAATGTTTACTCTTAATTTTATAACTTAAAATTTTTTCAAATATTTTGTAGGGTTATTCTGGTAAACTGTTTTAGCATCTCGTCTACCGGTACTACACGTCCACTTATTAAGCACATATGTATACTGATTACGTTAATGTGTTGGGAATAAGGTGGATTTAATTTAGATGAAGTGTATCCGCATTTCATGGAGAGTGAGTGGAAAAATACCTTCGGTACACTCGACCGTGGTTCGAACCTTTATCTCCCATTCATTGGCACTTGAGTCTATTACGAGACTGATGAGTCCAGCGTTTTCCCAACTGGTGTGCCACGAATGGTCAGCGGGTGGGTGGTGGGAGTTTGTGAGAAGATAAAGAAATAATGTATTATCAACACTCTTTTTTTTTAAATAGCACGTTCGTTAGAATTTTAGCTATGGAACGTTTATAAATAGTCATAATACTTACTATGTATTGAAGGGTGACCTGGTGGTCTAGGGGTAAGGTGTCAGACTTCTGTGCTGGGGGTGCGGGGTTCAATCCTCGGCCCCGGCACAGATTTATCTGATTACCAAACCCTTCCTTCACCTCTGTACAAGACGTGTATTAATCACAACTTGTGAATGTGGGGAATGCCAGGTCTCCACCGTGGTTTGGATTCCACGTTAAACTGTAGGTCCCCCATTTCATCTCAGTCACCCTACCATTACACATTAGTTTAAGTCCGTACAACCCGAACGGTTAGTTAGACGCTGTGCTAATACTTTCATTTTGAAAGTGATAACATACCTCCTTAGAAAAACTGGAGGTGTGCTCTGACAATTTTAGCGCCTGGTTCAATCTGCCGTGAGGTGAAAAAGTGCAAATCAATGGGTTAGAGTAGTATACTATTCGACCATCAAAACAGGCATTAAATAAAATTTATAAAATACCAGACCCTTCAACCCCCCTCCCCCGCATCATTTTCAAAATAAAATATAGCCTATGTTACTCGCTGATAATGTATCTTTATATTGGTGAAAGAATTTTTAAAATCGGTCCAGTAGTTTTTGAGTTTATCCATTATAAACAAAAAATCCTATCTTTCCTCTTTATAATATTAGTGTAGAAAATCTAAAACACTGGTAGAATATTTTGTAACTGGTTTGGTTCATCGGTCATTTGCGAACCATTTTAACCATGGCTTAGTTCTAGATGTTATCTCTTGAAATAGACATTTACTACGCTATGATGATATATATATTTTTTAATGTCAAATGCTATGTGTTTGTATTTTTAGTACACGCACAAGAAGCACGGTCCATTTCAAAACATTAGGCGAACATGTTCTGAAAGAGGTGGTATAGAACATTAATTTTATCATTTATGCATATATCGTGACACATGCAACCATAAAAACAAGTTCTTCCTATTTCACTTGGAAATTCCAATTAAAGATAACTACAAAATGATTCCAAATGAATTTTTTTAGTACCACGTCCTACTACCAGGTTAGGCTATAATCATATTTATTAATTATAAGGGCGTAAACAGGATTTCATTTTCGGGAGTGATAGAAATTCAAACCAAGAACTCCAACAAAGTTTTAAATATCAATCGGAAAAAAGGCTATAACCACACACACACACACACACACACACACACACACACACGCTCTTTAAAACTAACAAAAGAAAATGAACAATAATAGCCAGAGAAACACACTTGGTATGAATACAACGATTAATGTTCTTGCTCCTGTCCGCCAGTCTAGTCCACTTGGACCTTACAGTTTACAAAAATGTACAATGGGCAACGAATGGTCACGTAACTGCTTCAATCAATCGATTTAACCATCGTTCAAGCACCATCTATCGATACAAAGTAATTTAACCATATTTGTAAACACTTTTCAATGACGATATTATATTAGTGCGCAAGTACAGGAACATTGTGAGGAACTTGTTTGTTTTGTGTTTCTTGTTTTATTGGCAGGTAACGAACGATTTGGATTATATTAGAGTTCAGGGGGGATACATCCACCACATCAATCCCTGCGTACTTCCCTGACTGAGTAGGATAATGAGTTACGTATGAGGAGTTGAATATAGAGTAAATGTTCCCGCATCTATGTGGGGGGAATGTCAGTACATGACACTGGGACTCTAACCCCGATCTTCTCGTGAAGCAGATAAACCATATGTTGACATGACTGAAATATCGACCTATAGGACCTAGGCGTGTGCAATACAAAAATTCCAAAGTCCACATAACAGTAGTTCCCAATTACCTACCAGTCAAGGACGCCCCCACCCCTCACCCCCAAGAGGCTCTTTGGGATTGACGGACCCCTCTGTTTTTTCTAATCATTAGAATCTAATCTATTCTATGTATAGAAAATAGCACCCCTCTTCCCTCATATTAATAATTCATTTTAGAAAACCTACAAAACTGGGAATTTGGCACAGTAAGTCCGAGTCATATGTGTTTTTACGTACTTTTATTTCTACACTCACTCTAGTTGTAGTAATAATCAATATAATATTAATAGCTAACACAAAAAGAGGTTGGTTAAGCCTATATGAAAATGAATTAGTTGTGAAAAAGTTCAAATTTATTCATTTGGGTCTAGTATTGGTGAGATAAGTGAAACCTCGTCCCCCCCCCCCC
>CABFOW010000749.1:144978-182116 GCA_902141385.1 Timema californicum | reverse complement strand
GGGGGGGGGGCGGGGGTAAAGGGGCGGCGGACAACTTTCTACTGTCCTTATGCACAGTGCCAGAAGGTATAACAAAAACCCGCCACGAATGATTATCCCTCATAGCAATGGATTTCAATCCGAACCTGTCAACGAGATTAATTATACCATGATTAATTAAGCGAGAAGGTTGTTTGGAGGCTATTCCTCTCGCTGCCCGGAGGAGACTTCTGTTTTGTGTGTTGGAAATGTACACTCTTTGTGTTGTAGGTAGGACTTGGACTAAAAAAAAACGCGTGTATTTAGCGCCCCAAATTTCATAGGAAGAGAACATTTTGACGTAGAAGTTAATACATCTAATCCACGTATTCATACGTCATGTCATGTGATTATCAACCGTCCCTTTTTATACATAGATTATCACCTATAATATAACCCTGATAATTAAGTAAAATTTATAATTAATGATCATTGCGAAATGTTATTTTAAAAAGTCTTAATTTTATGAAAATTGGAGCGAAAGTACACGTAAATTCAAGGGAAAACAGATAACGAGATGAGAAAACTAATACATATACTTCACTAGACCCTTGCCCCTTCACCCCCTCCCCCGAATTATTTTCAAAATAAAATATAGCCTATGTTACTCGCTGATAATGTAGCTTTATATTGGTGAAAGAATTTTTAAAATCGGTCAGGTAGTTTTTGAGTTTATTGATTACAAACAAAAAAACAAATCTTTCCTCTTTATAATATTAGTGTAGATTCACGGTAGGGAAAAAGACCTTTCAGAAAACAACTCCTACGCTGAACGGACTTTGCGTCGTTCGGCATACGTTCAATGAATGCCTCTTTCGAATCTCGTCAGAATCGACTAACGCATTAAACAGTAATTGCCTAACAAACAGACGAAATGCCGAATGATTGATTTAAAACAAGGCCTTCAGTTAGCTTGGTTTGTAATATATACCGGCTCGTTTTATAATCGTGGAATAAAAACTTACTACACTCGTGGAAATACATAAATTCTTCACAATAAACATTTATTTCGTTTCTCCCCACCCCCCAGTAAATCTTCCCCCCACCTTTCCATTCCCCATGTTTTACATTGTTTATAATCGCAAACGCTTTCACTTTCGTCAAGGGATTGTTAAAATTTGTGTTCCAATATCCCCCACCCTTTCACCTCCCGGCACATTTAGTTCTACTACAGCTCAAACGATACCTTATTTGGTTCGATTATTAAGGAGAGAGAGCTAGATTTGATCGAGATAAACTTTTATTTAATTCTGTTGCAGAGTTTATTTGGTGCCCATACATATTTCTCCCAATAAGCTGGCTAACTGGCCCTGTGGTGTAGTGGACGGTGCACCTGGCTACACACCTAGTGGCTCCGGGTTCAACTCCCAGCTGGTACTTTGGGTATTTTTCCCTCAAGAGGAAAGACGATCACCAGGTTTTGGTAAATTGGAGCTATGTTAGGTTGAGATTCGCCCGGGCTCCACAACTCCATAATGACAATCATGACATCATCTAATTGCGGGTATGACGTGTGGACAACCACCATATGTGTACCGTGGCCAACCTCTATATGTGTACCCTGGCCAACATTTTGTGCCCCCACAGTGGCTAATAAGCTACATACAGGTGACCGAACTTGGATGTCAAAGTCCCTCCCGGTCGTATGTGCTATACGGTTTAAAAAAATAATGTAATGGCTTGATTTTATTATATGGTTTGAGAAGGGAGGGGGGGTAGGTAAATTCATCCACATTAGCTTGGCGAAAAAATTAATAATCGATTTACTAGAACTAATATTAGGGCTGATTTCGAATAGTTTAATTCTTGAACATATTCAAGGTAGTGAACTAGAAAAAGTTAAAATTCGAGTTAAGAAAAATGTATTTCTAATTTTGAATTTTACTTTTTTTATATAGCTATTATTATGCTCATTAGTGTTTTGGGCCAACATCAAGAAAGGAAAACCTAACAAGTAGCCCTCTAACCTATAATTGTATCGCTTAATGTTAACAAAATTGCAATTAAAAAATAAAATCGCAAAGTGGACAACTTATGCTTACGTTTTCCTAAGTTTCATATTTGAAAAAAAGTTGATTCAGCCCATCCCTATCAAATATGTCTTTGCTATATCATATATTATTAATAATTGGTTGGCCGCGTTGGTCTTGGGGCAAAGTTCTTACCTCAGGTTCTGATGTTCGTGGATTCAAACCCAGAAGGTGTCCACGGATTTTATCCCTTGAGTGATAAAAATCCGTAGCACAACTTCTTTCGGAGGGGAAGTTAAGCCGTTGCGTCGGTCCCATATCGATTTAGGTATGTAAAAGAACTCTGGAAGGTGTGTGAAAAAACCTTTCCCTGCAAAATAGGCTGGCCCTTTCGCTCTCGCTCATAGAAATTCTCGTGTGCTGATATTATCAATCAGCTCAAAAAGTTTACGTTAAATACCTTAAATAACTGAATTTATCATTTATTAATATTAATTTATGTTTTTATAATAGATGTATGGAAAATATTAACTATGATTTTTTTAAACATATTTGTTCAAGAGCTATTGTTTAATTTAATAGGATTGCTTTCTATAGCTAACGTGGACTTTTAATATCAATATTAAAAGTTTACACTGTCAAAGTTTTACACCTTCATTTTTTTGTAGTGAGTTTTTATTAAGTGTCAGAGTATTTAATTACACTAATGAGCTAGGGACAGAGAATATACAAATATACCCGAATTTCGGGTGGCGAAATGAAAGAGAATAGAAAACAGTTGAGGAAAAACCAACCTCTTAGAATCGACCTCTTAGACACCAGCAAACCATATCAGACGAGTCCACCGATGTAGGTTTGTACTATTCCATTATAGAGTTAGAATCGCAGACGGGTATACTGATGTTTTTTTTTAACAAAACCTTTTCCTAACAAACAGTGCTCATGTTATATAAATCAACTAAATTAATATATCTGATAAACAAATCATTAGTAGTTACAGTCCTAATTTTATATTTTCCATCCTAACATAATTAAGTAAGGAAAATATATAGAATTTTATTGAAATATAGTGTAATCACATATATATATATATATATATGTGTGTACAATTCATCTCATCGCAAACAATTGTAACGCAAGAAAAATAGAAAAAAAAATTCTTAAATAATGATCCTGTAGCATTGTCACAACCTGTTCAAGACAAAAAACCACTCTCTCACTTTTTATCTCTTGGTGTTTCCCGTTTGTAAGAACTTGTAAATCATTAGTGATTCCTCCTTCCCTACGCCTGTTGTTACTTATAAAACTACAAGCCGAGCTCGCCGTTGCAGACAACTTGCCGGCTAGTTTGGTTGTCGAGAGAGAATGTGTGGTGTGTGGCATTGGTAGGGTTTCGAAACAAACCGCCGCCGCCACCTCCTCCTACCTTTTTGCGGCCCTGGTACTTTTTTTTATTATTTTCTTTCAAAGTGTTATTATTTCTCTTCTGTATATTCTTCTCCTTGTGTGTTAGTTAAGTTCTAGTTAGTTACATCGTGCTTTCGAACGGTTTCGGTTTGGTTGGTTGGCAGTTGTTGTGCGAGGAGAACACTTTTCATTTTAAAACAACCGTCTGGTTGTTGTTGTTGCTTCATCATTTGATCTATCTGTGTCCGTCCATGCAACAAAAGTGGTTTTCGTAAGGACTGTGATAGTGTGTGTCTGTCTGTATGTGTAGCGACAATTTACTTCTTATGTAAGTGTTAATCTAAATCGTATTGAGGACGGCAATTATTATAATTTTCGTCTTTCCACGTCAGAGGCGGTGTTTGAAGTTTCGTATAAAAGTAGTCGTCCAATATATATATATATGGATATATATATATATATATATATATATACTTTGTGTGGATATCAAGGTGACATTTTTTTTCTCTCTATTTTTCCTCAATTAATTCTGATTAAAAATTAATGAAGTGATTTTAATAATAATTAAACGTCCAAAATCTTAGTATTTCCGTTGATCATTTGACTAAAGGCTCGATTCCAGGTGTGTCTGAAATATTTATACAATTGGTGCGTTAGCTTTTACAGTGATGAATTGATGGGTGAAGGATTGAATGCTGTCAGTGTGTAGGTCGTGTTCTGCTCAAATCATTTGGTCTAGAAGATGCTCGTGAAATAATCATAATTAAACATTTTAATGTTTAAATTAATTTAATACTGTAAGAAGATATATAAAAAATATGATTTATTCATATCCGATATATTAATTTTCGAAATACCTATCTCTATAAAAGTGGATTTAGGCGGTGTGCTTCATATATAAATTAAGGATGTGATCTTGGAATCCGGGAATACCAAAGGAGATTCAAAGATTCGAGAAAATATATGATTCAAGATTCAAAAAATCTATTTTTGTTGGTTATCCCTACACATTTATAGGGCTCGTAGCATTAATTTACCATTTAACCTGTTGCATTAATGTCATAATTAATTCAACATAACAAAAACCTTCTATCAATTAGTTACTAGATTCGTGTTTAAATTTGAAACTAGGGATTCGTAAGTAAAATAAGGACTCGAGTTTGCTTAAAAAAAAAAGTTGAATTGTTTTATCCGATGATAAGTCTTCGGACACTGTATTTTACCTCAACATAATAAATCTTGGGTGTAAATATTTCATCTGTAAAAAAAACTGACTTTTTAACCTAAATAATTCTAGTTTTACCCTAATTTGATACAAACTTAAAACTTCCGAAAATCAATTCAAATAAAACTTTGCTGCTATTTGAAAGAAAGTATAAACTATAACACGGTTAGGGTTGTAATGGTATTGAACATAACTGTCCTAGCACTTCATATTGTGTATGCATACAGCTCACACGCACACACTTCTCTACCATTTGAAAACCATTTCACCATAAGTTGAAGGGATAGGACAACCTGTCTAAGTGACCCCCTCCTAATACTTTTAGTATTCATTTTACCACGGGGGAAGATAATTTGTTAACGACGCGGTCGACGAACACACGTGATCAAGCCGTACAATATCAGACGGACAAACGACGTCGCGCGTGCAACGAGAACTTTAGCCACCGCCATGGACAAGACGACGCCGCCTCCTCCTCCCCTGCTGCTAGCGGTCGTCGAAGGGGTAAGGGCAGTGAGGTGCCCCAAGGGGCTCCAGCTGCGGACCCGAGAGGAAGCCATGCGACTGCAGAGACCGACCATCATCATCACAGGAGAAGGGGACCGGAGGGATGTCTCGGGTCACGTCGAGTACCTGGTGGCTAGGACAGGTTAGAGCAGTCAGATGTACCCGTGGGGTCAAACAGGGCTAATCACACACTATTAGGTTGTCGAATGGTCCAACGCGTCACCCTCGCAATGGACAAGACTGATGACGGGAGGATTGGGGTTCCAATCCCGTTAGGTTTTACTAAGGGTGTTTTTTTTCTCAGTCGTTTTCCAGTCTCTCACTACGCAAATGCAGGTACACTTACTCTCAATTCAGCATTCCCCATTCCTAGCACAATAGTGTAATTAGATGCATTAGTCTCGGGAGTCGACCAATCCCCTGGAATACGATTAACAAGCTATTCTGGTCGAATGGGGGAATGGGAAAACCAAATACATATATTTGTTACTGTAAAAGTCCTAAGACTGATAAATCATGGAATTTAGCGGCTAAACCTAGAATCTACCAATATCTGATCGTAAAAGTCCGAAATATCTTAGAATATGTTTATATTTTGAGTTTTAACCATCTCTAAAGTCAGGTGGGAGAGAGGATCCCCAGTTCTAGCTTTGACTAGCATTCAAAAATAAACCAATAGCCTAGCCTAACCTAAATTAACCAAGCTTAATGGTTGGATTAGGTTTGGTTAGGCTAGGTTATTGGTTTATTTTTAGTGGTAGTCAAAGCTATAGCTGGGAATCCTCTCTCCCACCTGATTTTAGAGATGGTTAAAACTCAAAATGTAAACATTTTCTAAGATATTTCGGACTTTTACTAACATATAGCTATTGTTAAATGCTAGGATATATCAGTAAATTTTAAAATTTACAAGTCTTCAGACTTTTACAGCAACATATAAACTATATATATGTATATATAGCCTACGGCTCTTAGGAGACCTTGATTCGATGGATGAGGCTGATGATAGTTATTATTTTTAAAGGCTCGTATTGCTTTTGAATCAGTAAATATCCTGGCACTCAGGCTGAATCTGAAGCATAGCATGTATTGTCTTGGGTTAAATTTGTTAGTAAGCTGCGTTTTACCCATCCCTGCTGGATACGCTGAAAAAGTAACATTTTGCCTGTATTGGTCCTGACGGGAAGGTCGAACTTCGTATCCAGCTGGATGTACCGTTGCATTTTTCGTAAATAGTTTTCAATATATAAACACGCATACGTATGTATACATTTCCTCAAAACTATAACTTTATCATCTCTATCACATTAACGTAATTGATACATATTCGCAAGTCCGTAGTCAGGTTTTTTTGGGTGATTCAAACCCTCCGCGAACTTTTATGAATAAAATATATGGCTTTATTTATAGTTCAAACCATATCAAAATTAAGGCACAAGTATAAATTAGGGGCCGGGTTAACATAAAAAGCATTTCAGAGAGCTTCTAGAGATGTTAAATATTTAGAAATTTTCCAAGCCAGCTAAAGGGTTATTAAAACATGACAAAAAAAACACTTCAGAGAGCTTCTAGAACAGTTTATCATTTGTAATTTTTTGCCTAGCCTTCCACAATTGAGGGATGTGCCCACAAAACCCCCCCTGAATTTATTGACTGGTTACGGCCTTGCATATAAAGTGTTAAGCATTTCTTATTCTGACTCGAAAAATCAGGATTAGGCTAGGTTCGAGTACCGGCCGAGTCAACTCAAGGGTTTTTCAATACTAATCTCATTGCCCTTCCCAACCTGTAATCCCCCGCCCCACCCACACACCCACCGCTTGGAAAAATTAACCAGCACTTTTTTGTAACATTTTAAAAAACATTCTAAAAAATGGTTGAAAGTAAGGAGTGGATATAATTTATAACAGATTAACTGTATTTCACAATACTTATTTTATTACTTTAGTCTTAAATTATCTCCGTGCCTTCTTTAATTTTCATTTGCAGTATCCATGATTATGTTACCAAAACATTTCGGAATGAAGTGATCTAGCATCTTTCCAGTGCTGGATATTAAAAATGGGGGAATGGGACAAAGGAATTGACAAGACTTAGACTATTCTATATTACATAACCTCTTCATTTAATTTGTTTGGAAATTTGACAGATGTTAACCTAAATTTTATTATTTTATTGATCAATATATCTGGACTTTAGAAAATTGTTCGTACCAAACTATACTGTATATTAATATTTCAATATGTTAACTTATGTTTTAGACTTTTTATTATATCGTTTGAAATCTATAATTTAGTTGATGATGCATTATAATTTAATAAAAATTTCTTTACTTACACTATGTTTCTTCACCAAAATTATATGTAAATTATACATTTTTGTTGTTTGGTAATTTCACTCAATACATCTACCACTTTATTGAATGTTTAATTTATAAATTAATTTTTTATCTTTTTTTCTAGACCAACTTATCTAAGTCTTAACTTTTAATTCCTATAACGATAAATTTCAAAACCGGTTGCGAGTTGTTTGAAATAAATAACAAATTGACTTGTACAATGAACACGATAAATATAACTTTGTATTCCCGTAACCGGAAGCACATGTCATGTGCTGTGTATTATGGTTAATATAATGATTGGAAGGTTCATGACCTTCCCTTATTTAAAATATATGTTCGAGTGTGGCTTTTTTTAAATAGGAGAAGTTTGTACTTAAACATGGTGTGAGTGGAGGGAACGCGTTTTAAAGGCAGCACCTTTGTAGTTTTTATATACAAAACAATTTTTCAGTCAAATAAATCAAATAGTTCTCTAGTTTTTGAAATATATTTTAATTTTCTTAGTGCATCGTGACTACGTCACTTCTTGAAAACCTGTCATGAGTGTACTGGTGTTTAATAACAACTTTTTTTCTTTTTCATTTAAAAAGTGTATAATCAAATGCCACGTTGATCATGATATATATTCAACAACTGTTGATATCACCATGTAAAGAAAATTAAACTAGCTTTCTATTAGACTCATATTTTATTTATTTTGGCCTAAAGCATTTTTTACGAAAAAAAACAACCTGTGAAAACACTGTCCTTAACTCACTTTCCCTACAATCCCACTTTAACTCGAAAGACAGGGGCTAATTTCCTAATATTATTATATGTATCGGGGTTGATTTTATTATTTCACGTTAATGTTTACTCAGTTTACTGTGAAAGGTACAGTAGTATATATCCAGTATATAAGCAGGGGTAACTGACAGCTAGATAAAACTATCAGATTAACGTTCATGTATCCATACGCCGAAACATGATCTACAAGACAATCTATTGAACAGCTGTCAATTTTGGAGTTCAACAAATTTAACAACAAAGTGTGTATATTATATTATTTTTCTAGTGTACATTATTAAATTTTTGCTATGAAAATAATCTTGAGGATGTTTCTTTTATTTTTAAGTAGCATTTATAATTCACTTAAAATTTATTTTAATAAGAAAAAGCTTGTAGAACACTTTTCTTAATCTAATTTTTTTTATGGCACACCGACTAAACTAATCTGGTGGTTGATGTGTTAAGAACTGGAATTCGTGTTATGTTATTGAAAACCAATTAATGGGTGTATATATATTGGCTAGTTATATAGATTAAAACTTTAACTTGAAAATTTTTTAATTCACTACTCATCAGGCTTTTTTATCTCCCATTACCACAACCTTGTAAAAGTAGCATGTTATTTTTACTCATATTTTTTGTTCTTTGAATCACTCATGAAAAAACTAGTTATACAGTTATTCTTATATAAGTATTATATTCTGAAAATTGAAAAATGACACCTGGACACGGGAATCGAACCGGGGACCTTCGGCTTAGTACGCCAATGCTCTTACCACTGAGCTATCCAGGATTCGTCCCGTGCCCATGGTCATTCTTCACTCACGGGACGAATCCTAGATAGCTCAGTGGTAAGAGCATTGGCGTACTAAGCCGAAGGTCCCCGGTTCGATTCCCGTGTCCAGGTGTCATTTTTCAATTTTCAGAATATGATATCTAAGAGGGAATATCCCCACTAAAATGCATTAACAATAGTTTCGGCTATTTGTTTCATGATTATATAAGTATTATTAGAAGCGTTTGATAGCACTTTTGATTGATAATATAGTATTACTAAGTACATAATTATTTCCACATCGTTTAATATTAGTGACTTTCAACCAATGTTTGCAGTAAAAATCTTATGCTGGTTGTTAGTTACCAGCACTCCCATTGTAGTTGCCTTACCTAAGCGTGTTACATTATGGCGTAGCTTATAAGATAGGGCCATAGTTCAATTTCAGGGTGAACTAAATGTCCATAAATCATTCTTGGGCATTTTTATATTCAATAGAAGACCTAATTCCCATTATTTCCGTTTAATCGAGAGCTCACAATATTTCAAAAGTACAACTTAATTGTTTGTACATTATAATTATTAAAAATCCCCTTTAAAACCATAGTCTTTGTCCTATGAATATTATTTGGATCTAAATATTTTATTCATATCCTGAAATGGAATATGACAAAATATTAATTATTAGAGATAAGTAAAATCCTCTTAAGTTAGCACTCCATTTATGAAAAGGCGTTGTAATTTAGTTATTATTTATTACACCCTCAGCCGATCCTATAGGTAAGGCCCCTAAAAGTACAGGATAGGAAGGATGTAACGTACATATTTAAAATTACAACAGATAAAAGAGCAGTGTTTTAAATCAAGAATACTTTAATTTGCTCTAAGCAGAAAATAAACAATGGAAAGTGTTGGCCTTAATTCAAAAACTTCCAATAGCTACTATTATAAAAGAAAACATTGCATCATACGCTGTACCTTCACAATAACAGGACTTAAGGTCTTTCATAAACTGTTACACAAAAATGGGTATAAATATAAATAGGCAGATTGCTACCCATGAATAAGAGTATCGGATTTACTGAACAAGAATACTGTGTGACATCTCTTGTCCTTCTAATTACTTCAATTCATAGTTTACATTAGTCACAAGGATAATTCATGGATGTAATCCACGAATTAGAGAACCAAACGCAAGAGGTTGCGTTGCCACATAACAGTTTACTTTAACTAATAAAGTTACGCCAAATGGTTATAGAACTATAAGATAACTAACAATGACATTCTAGATATTTCCATATAATCTATATGTGTTCTCTAACACCCCGGACAGTTATATGATACGTAACTTTTCCATTACGCTGCCTAGGTTATGACTATTTACAATTAAGAGAAAACAAGTCTATCTCACAAGACGCTAATACAAAGTTAGTTATACATATTAAATTGACATATAACGAACGAGATATCTCCATTTGCGTTAATTCAAAGATTTGACTATTTACATTATAAGATTGATCTACATGACCCCAAAACAAAGTTAGCTAGATAAAATAAAAATATATGTCTGACGCGATTTCTCCATGGCGTTGACTCAAACATTTAATAATTTACTCCCTTGGTCCCTCATCCATGACCCCAATAAAATAGTCTGTTTTACAAACATAAATTAATTTATATCGTAAAGTTTTCTCCGATCCCTCCTCCATGACCTCGATAGATCGTCTGCTCTATCCCAAAAGTTCTTTCATAATGCTCTACCTAATACAATTTACATTCACCTATATATTGAGTCTAGAAAACAAGAAAAAATGGGGTGGGGGGGATTTCACATACTAGTCAATCACGCAGTAACAATTCATTTCGTCATCATGGTGTAGTTTCACAAGTCTTCCTGGTCGCTGATTGGATGTCTATCGTCGCAATGCAGTTGTTTACGATTTTTCATAATTCATCTCTTTGACCGATGTAGAAACATCCGATGTCCGGAGAGGGTTTCCTCATCCCTCCGCCAAGGGGGCAATACAGGGCTTTTTGATTTGGCGCCTGGACTCTTAGACAACATCGCCCAGTGTCGATATTATTCTCGGGCCGGGTAGATCGTCGAATACGGACTTCTCAAGTCGTTTCAAGTCGTTGTCGCCCCACTCTTCTACATTGGCGGTTTTGACTTGGTAGTATCGTAGCGAGGCCAGCTTGAAGATCAGAAGATACGTGAGGAACAGTTTATAAAGTAGACAGTTGATAATGAATATGATTGTTGGGGCTACATTGGGCTACAATAGTGAAGTTTACTATTGTAGGATGCGTCGAGGTTATTTTTGGGAGCGGGTAATATGATTTAGGCGACTGAACGTGTAATATCAGGTTGGGTGGGGTAGTAATTGTACAATACGAAGATTGTATTGTTACATATTTTGTGAAAATGACTGTACACTCAAAGAGTGCACCAATAAAGATGATCCAAATTCCTAAAAATCTCTGAGAAAGAATATAGTGATTCACACGTAATCATTTTAATTTTAGTTTTATTTTAGTGAAAGACAAAAAAATGAAGAGGACACTGTATTGCGTATCTCCCTAGAGTTATTGGCTGCGTCGACGTCGGTGCCAATTGGACGCTGTGGCGCCCCGACATGCTAAAAGTTCATGGGTGCGTCCCCCCGCCTGGTTGGCATTATTTTAACTTGTAAAACTCTTGTTCACGGTTCCCTTCATAAGGTTACAATTATTTAAGGAGGTAGCCCACTGTACTCAAAATAAATTGAAGTCGCATTTTAAGATGATTTTAAACACTACCCGTTCGGCTCATGCATAGGCCTATATATACTAAGGATGAGGACGGTTGAATTTAGATTAAGTTTACCCTCATTTTCATTGGGAAAAAGAGTGTGGAAACGATTTGGGGGAACCACCCTCTGATGTACTATCCAACTGGGATTAGAACCCCCCCATCTACCAGTAATCGGCAGTCTAGTCTAGTCTAGTCTAGTCTAGTCTAGTCTAATGCGAGAGTGATGCTTTAGAACACGCGCCCACCGAAGCTGGTAGGAAGTTTGTGAATCGGGTGAATACAGAACTAAATACTTTTTTCTACCTTAAATTCTTAACTCCTTGAATGGAGAGTACCAGACCTAATGTTCCTAGTGTACACTATATTTTGTATCGATTAGTTATAATAATATTTGTAGACAATTTTTGAGCTAAGTACGGTAGTTTATACCACGTTTTAAACTAATAAATCTTTAAAACCAGAACAGTTTGGCATCTGGAAAAAGGCGTCAGTCCTGTCTTGTCTGAATTTCTGATGACAGGCAGGTTGGGGTTTTGAACTTGTGCTGAATATATACATTCCCCCCCCCCTCCAATAAGGTTTACCATTCTTTCATCATGAAAACTCATAAACACCCCTTTTTAGAGCTTTCCTTCTTCAACCCCAATTGCATTGTGTGCTTATAGCTCGGACGGGTAGCTAGACGCGACACACACGGGCACATCAAAATGTTCGCGAAGCTGCCTTTTGTAGGTTGTTGATAAGAAAGGCTGTATCCGACTGTTAAAAAGTTACTAAAACTAATTTAATATAATGCATACGCCAAGAAATGCGTTTTGAAATGGCCACTTTTGATAGACAGTATAGATATTAATAAAATAAAACTGATAATTTGGTAAAATAATATAAAAGTTGATCCGCTTCAATGGCGTAATTTTCATGTTTTAGCCTGTTGATGACGGGAATATCGGAGTTTGAATCCTGGTTGGGTCTACTGAAGGTGGTTTTTCTAAATGGTTTCCCACTCTCCTCCCACGCAAACGATGGTAGGTTACTTTTAAATGCTTCCTTTATTATCTCTACTCCATTAAAGTAATTATCATATATGCGTATAACCTGAACAGGTGGTAAGACACGGTTATAAAAAAAAGTATAAAAGTATAAAGCAAATATTTTTTTATAAAGAACAAAAGAACATCGAACTACAATGGCGCACCTAGGAGGGATAAAGCGGGACATTTATATTCCTCTTTCTCTTCCACTTGATATAGCAAATAATTTAAATAGACTCTTGAAGCATATAAAGTACAAAAAAAAAAGTAAAGAACTAAATGTGGTCAAATGCATGAACTGCAGTTTTTAAAGACCAGTTTTACCATTTTAAGTAGGTGACCTGGGGGTCTAGGGGTAAGGTGTCTGACTTCTGTGCTGGGGTCCGGGGTTCAGTCCTCGGTCCCGGCACATATTTATCTGATTACCAAACCCTTCCTTCACCTCTGACAAGACGTGTATTAATCACAACTTGTGAATGTGGGGAATGTCAGGGCTCCACCATGGTTCGGATCCGACGTTAAACTGTAGGTCTTCCATTTCATCTCACAATCGCCCTACCATTACACATTAGCATAAGAGCGTATAACCCGTACGGGTAGTATGACGCGGTGCTAATAATAATAAAATTTAAAAAAATATACCGCTATTCACATAGAAATTTGTGCTAAACGAAAAAATAATTTGAAAACTAAACTTAAATAATAGCTTTGCTGCATTATTTGAGCTTCCCTCCCCCTCTCCCCAAGCTACATTTCTCTCCGCGCCACCTTGAATGTGTCTCAAAAGAGGACGAGAGTTTGATCAGGAGAAGGTGAAGGGGGGAGGTAGTCTGAAATAATCTATAGTACTCTATATAGTAATCAGTTTCTTCTTCGTAAACTTAATAAAGTCCTAACTAGATTGTCAACGTTATTTGTTGTGAAGATGTAACGAAACTCAATTATACGAGAGATTGTTCCAGAGTAAGATGGGGCAAAGGTTTTGCAAGAGAGCTGTAATAATACTAGGTTACTGATACAACAGTCTCTGACATATTAATAGTTGAAATGACACCTTGAGCACGGGAATCGAATCTGGCACTATTGGTTCAGTGCGCCGATGCTATACCACTGAGATATCCAGGATACGACCCTTGATCAGGGGGATACGTCATTCTTCAAACTTTATTTAATTCCCTTTCATGTGCAATTAAATAGTCAACGAACGTCCGCAACAAGTCTATTATCAAGTTACCGGTGTCCGTATTTTCAATGATAGCTCTAAGTTGAGGTCCGTGAAGTTGGCAACACTCATAGCGGTACAAATTCTGAAACTTATACCAGTATTTAGTGCTTTAGGGGGGGAGTCAACAGTTCTTGAATATCGGTCCGAGGGTGTACTGAAATTAAACTACAACTTTTTATCTTCATTTAAAAAGTTTGTCATCTAATGATAATAAGTTTATGACATACATTCAAGAACATTTTAGCTCACCATGTGAAGAAAATTAAACCTTTGTACATGAAGACCAATATTTTTTTTCCAATTTTCCAATTGCGTGAGTCATTTCGAAATTTGAATAAACGTGGACGAATAACGCATGCCGGACCCGGCTTGAGAGGTGTCTGCGCGTAAAACCCTAGAATTAAGAATAGTTTCCTTAAGGGCGCAAAGAGATCAGATCAGTTTTATCTAAATCGGCTCTAACGATTTTGATCAAATAATTTCAAACAAAATAGCTACTTTCAATTCTTCTTCAAAATGATTTTAAGGGTTACGTATTGATGCGTAGATTCTAAAATAAACCTGTAAAAATAAGGACGGTAACTTTCTTTCCCTTCCCTTTAACAGTCACTGAAGAAATCAACAAATAGATCTTGATATCAACCTCTTAACACGTCATTTTCGTAATATGCTGGAGAAGTCCATGCACAAATAGGATGATTGAGGTAAAATGCACACTCATTCGCTTAGGATAGTTGATCTTAGAACATGTTTGCGGAGGGAAATTCCATTGTACTAGTCTGGGATGCGACTCTTGATCTTGTACGTTCAACTGGTATACTTAAAACAAACCACTTACCGGTGTGTCAAGCTCATTCAGTCTGGTTTGCCAATGACGAGGAGATCGCTATTCGAATATCGACTGGGTATTATAAAGGTTATATTTACTAAATTGTTTCCAATTCTTTATAAATCCACTGGGTAAAATTTTCCTAAATGTTCTCCCAATCTCCTTTCATGCATATGCTAATAAATTACCTTTAAAATGCTTCCTTGCTCATCTAGTACCTCATTAAAGTAGTTATTATAAATTCTTGCAAAGCTGAATTTGTAGTAAGACGTGTTGATAAAAACTATTTTTTTTCTTTTCTCTGCGTTCACAAATATTACCCCGACTTTCTATTAATGAGCACTTTTTACGCTGATCAAACTAGTCTTAGACTGTAAATAGTTTCAGCTTACACCCTGTTGCGCTCCATCTCAATGCGATCTCGTAAGATAAAAGCTCACTGGCTGATCTTTATTTACAATAAGATTGACAGGCATGATATGCTACTGAGGCGAGGGTAGTGTTTTCCTTAATGGAGAAGACGACATTCATACATGCCGGCGTTCACATTTTACTCAAGGAAAGAGGAACGGCACTTAAACTGGCAAAATTATTTAAAAAACTAGAACTTTTATAGAACCTTAGTTGTTTTTTCTATAAAAAAAAGATGTTTTAAAATAGGTTATAATAGAGCACCTATTAGACATTTTAAGTGCCATCATCATAGGAGGGTTACTGTTACCTGCTTCAGTGGCCGCATGGGTTAAGGCGTCACTCTCATAGTAGAGTAGACTGCCGATGACGGGGAGATTGAAGTTCGAATCTCGACCGGGTGTAGTGAGAATTGTTTTTTCTAAATGTTTTCCTCTCTTCCTCCATGCAAATGTGGGTACACCTCCTTAGATTCCACCTTCTTGATCCCTAACACATTAATGCAATTAGTACTTACGCGTATATCCTGGAAGATTAGTAGGATATATATATATATATATATATATATTATATATATATATATAATGTTTCAGTGTTGTCACTTTGATGGATGATTAAAACGTTATATTCCTAGATGGCTTTGCTGATTTTAATAATGCACGTTCGTCTAACCATACGTTACAAAGTATCGAGAAAGTATTATAAAGTGACACTTTTCTTTAGGTGGGTGTACCAAGATGTAAATTTGCTTGCTCTGGTTTGCCAGTGACAAGAAGTTTGGAGTTTGAATCTCTATCCGATGTAGTGGGAGAGTTTTTTTTTTTGTTTTCTCTATCCGATGTAGTGGGAGAGTTTTTTTTTTGTTTTATGGTTACCTACATTACCACTTATGATAATCTGGATATATTTTCTCTAACTGTCCTTACTAGCGCAGTTAAATGGGGTTAGATCAAATTGGTAGAAGTAAAATGCACTGAAAAAAAATTACGTCTACATTTTTTTCTCTCAACATTATTATATACTTTTTTAAATGACCTTGATTTAGTAAAAAATAATTGTTTTTTAGTGTTATATTGCTACATAATATTGGCTGCAATATAATCAATAGTAATAATTATCTACATCGTTGTGCACACGGGTAAGCTCATTAAGTCTGGTATGCCTATAATAGTGAGGTCGGGGTTCGAATCACGTCCACTTAAACAGTGTTGTTTACCCTAAATTGTTTCCCACTCTCCCTGTACTTAAATGTGGGTGTATTTCCTTTAAAAACTACCTTTCTAACACATTCATAATAACTAATTAATACTTATGAGGAATAACCCAAACAGGTACTTAAAAGCTATATATAATGAGCAATAATTGCAATTATTTAATGTGCTTTTTAACTCTTTGATGTATACACTCTATAATAAGTACTGTACTTACAAAAAAATAGATACAACCTTAAAATAGTAAAACTAAACTCTAAAACTACTTTAATAATATTTAAATATTGTTTGTGCTAATAAAGACATAAAATAGCAACGTAATAAATACTAAAAGTGGTTCTTTCAATACAATGATTTTTTTTATTTACTCCTTTTGCACTGACATCTCTTCGAATGCCCCTAGCTAATTACTATAATAATGCAAGCAATATTCTCTGCAATAAGTTATTAAACTGTCTATTGGCTGTTTCGCTTTAGTTGCTATCTAAATACCACTCTGTGTTTTGATTAGGTTCGGTTTTCTGCATCGGTAATTATATATTTGGAAAACCACATCGCTTCAAGCGAGTGAAAATGAAAAGTCCAATAAAAATAAAATCCAATCTTAAAAGTAGCTTTTTAATAAAGTATTTACTACAGTCAATTTATCTTCAGATGTACTTATTCGATCTCTTAAATATAATATTGCTACATTTGCCTTTACTAAGATCGTGTTTCTTTTTTTTAAATAACACAACACGACGATCATAAAAACTATACACAAATAAAACAACTTAACATTATAAACAGTTAAAACCAAATATGACAGTTGAAACAAATTTAATAATATTCTGAATTTTTGTTTTAAATATTAAGAGTTTAATTATTGATAACTTATGGAACGACATTTCTATACAAAAAGTGACAGCTAAAAATCACATGGCCTTACGTATGAATACGTGAAAGTACATCTAATAACTTTTCTAGCTGTCATATAGGGCCCTAGGACTGTAGGCCTATCCATAAAGCATTTTATCAAACGTAAAAATATAAAGTATACACATTTGTAGATCAATAGTAATAGTAAGTCTCTATTTACCATATTATTCCACAGTTCAAAATTATATTTTTTAATTCCATGATTACACCTTAAATAAGCCATTATTTTTTAGTTTAGAAATCATTTAATTGTAATCTACACTAATATTATAATAAATAAATATTTCAAATAATAATGTCTGGATACAAATTACTATATAGCCTATTTATATTTACTTTATATTTATTTGATCGAATTGTATATATATATATATATATATATATAATCGACCATATACATATATCGACTCGATGGTCTTGGGGTAAAGTGATCGTCTTAGGACCCAATGTTTGTGGGTTTAAGCCCAGCCGGATTCGATTGATTTTTATTGAGCAATAAATATCTGTAGCCCAACATCTTTAGAAGGGGAAGGGGAGCCGTCAGTCCCATGTTGATTGGAGCGTGTGTAAGAACCCTGTAAGTTATGTGAAAATACTTTTCCGCCAAATTTGGTAGCTCCTTTTGCTCTCGCCAATAGAAATTCAGTGTGGAAGGCAAGGTGGTACTTCCTTAACTCTCTAAGTGTAGGGTGGGAAAAAAAACAATAAAACGATTAGTAACTTGAAAATTAACACTCTAATTTAAAAGTAAATATTCACAAACTAAATAAAAACAAACAACGAACTACACTTGTTCACTTTTTGAAGATAATGTCACTAAGGTGATCTCCACCGGACGTCAGACAAACCTCAGCACGTTGTCCATCACTTTCCTCCGCATAGATCATATAATTGCTTCCACCCCAATCTGTACATGGGGGTTCTACCAGATGGTGCAGGTATCACTAACCAGCTGAAGGACTGAGTGCAAGTCTAGCTCCGAATGGATAAAATTCACATCAAACCAACCTTAGGGTTATTGACTTCAGAAGACGATTATATATATATATATATATTATATATATATATCAATTTCTAATAAACGTTTACTCATTTTATAACCATGGTTAAATTTAAAAAAAATCACTATTCAGACAAGTAGTATCTTTTAAAGCATAGCCGCGTCACTTCTCAATATTAATCTCTACGAAGAGCTTGATTAGCTAAATCCTCAATATTTTCATAATAATTCCGTATTTTACGTAACTTGAGAATAAGAGAAGAGCAACTAGGGGAAAAGGGGTTGAAATGAAGAGGGTAAGGGTACTATGAGTAAAGTAGTTGACGAACTTCAGTCTTAATTCCGCTTTGTGACGTTACCTGTGTAGAGATGAGAGCAGAACTTCTTAATTCAAGTTCAGTATAGTTAAGCCCTTAAATATTTTTATTCTAAACTGTATTGAAACTATAATTTATTTTTTTGAACTTTAATGTCAGTGGAAAACACTGTAGAATAGTGTCTTAAAACTGTTTTAAGATAAATTGACGAAAAAAAAATTATAGAGGTGGTGGGGAGGAGATTTTTTTTTGGATCACACCAACATTCTTCTGAAAGAAGTGTAAGATAGCGAAATGTAAACTGAGCGCCCTGTCGCTTATTGAACCCCCGACTTCCAAAAACCATCTTAAGAACGATAACACACAGCTGCTTAATTTTAAAACACCAAATTCGTTATAGTATAAAGCAAGCTCTTTCTAAACAAAGTGTTTTTTTTATCATCATACGACTTAAAATAACTCTCCGCGTTAAATTTGTTGATGTCTAGAAAGTTAAAATATCACTTAATAGCTGTCACAGAAAATTAATCGGCTTTAAAATCCCTCACTCCGATTGTAAGTCGGCAGTTTTTTTTTACCATCAAGACATGAATGTTTTAGTTAGCCACCTTGGTATGGATAATATTCTCTTTGCCTTTAGCCGTCCTCCCGATCCACTAAGCTATGAAATTGAATTAATTATAATGGTACATCTCTGCCCTAGAACATTTTTTATTTGCTCTCTTTGCACCATGGATTATTTCGATGGGTTTAATTTATTTATAACTGTCTGACCTTAGTTCAGTCAGTAAAACATCTACCTAATTTTACAAGCAGTCCACATTTGATTCCTGTCTGGTCCGAGAAGGTATAATTTACAGGTTGGTTTTCTTTCTCTAAAAAAAACTAAAAAAACCCAACAGTACAGTATTAATAACAAAACACAATGTTACTATTTTTATTATTGGTTTTACACCAAGTTTTATAAACCGTCTAGGAAATAAACATTTCATTCATGTTAGTGAGTTATGGGTGATAAACATAGTCTAAAGTAAATGTAACAGTATTTGATAAAAGGAGAAACTAAAATCCATTTTGTAAGATCCACCTTCAGTTGCTCTATTGTCTAATTGAATCCGGACCACTTATACGGGTCACAAAAATAGTTTAAATGTGTATCAAATTGATATCTGATAGTGGGAGTTTAACCCGGGTGAGTTGGCTTAGTGTGCCAATGACCTCACCACTCAGCTATCCAATGTATTATTGTGCTCAGACCCTCGTCGGTGGGTAAATGTCAAGCTCGTTTATTCTGCTCTACCGGTAATGGAGAGGTCGCGGATCAAAGCCCATCTAGTGTACTGAGGGTGTTCCCTCGCCCTCAAATGGTTTCCCATTCTTCCTCTACGCAAATTACGGTTACATTTTCTCTGTATTCTATCTTCCGCGTTTATACCGTTCAGCTTAATTAGTATGGCTATACGTTTTTAGCCCGAACGGGTTGGGAGACGTGGTGAGGGGGAGGGGGGGAAGGTGTTCGTCGTCATACATCAATCATTGTTTCAAGACAATGACGGACGTGCCAGATTGACGACTGGTTGGAGCGATCTGAAAAACAGCTGCAGCAAAACATTCGACTATGAGTCGTTGTGCTAGTGGAGGAATGTGTGATCATGACCACTATCGTGTTTTCTTAAAGTTAAAGTTGAACGTTTTGTTTTTTCGCCATGTTTTGGTAAAATTTACCCGATGGGGATGATAAAATAATAGAGGAAACTTACCCGCATTTTCTTGTAAGGATGGTGTGAAACAATTAGGTTAAAATCACCCTCCCAACCTGCCCATCAAACTAAATTAGAACGGAATTTAAACAGCGAGCCCACCAGTGCAGGTTTTAATATATTTTTTTTAAAAGTTTAGCTCTTATCAGACCACCTCTTTAGTGAAGTGGCTAGTTTAGAGTTCCTAGTTACAGATCAAGATGTCCCTTATTCGATCCCTGGCGCTTCCAGATTTTTCTTTGAAACATCAGGTCTGAAACTGTGTCAAATCAGCATCGGGAGGACTAATTGAGGAAATTACTTGGATAAATAAGTAGCGGGTACGGTCTAGAAAACTGATATTAACGGCTAGGTGGCTGGATGGGCTGACCACATGACACCCTCTATTCGCTAATGTGTGCACTCGGCAGAAGCTCTGGTATATATACAGCCTACGATATAAAATGTCTGTGCGTAAGCTAATGGAACCAAGATGGTCGTTAATGAATTTAAAAAAAAACTAAATTTGAAACCACTACGGTGATCAATTGGTCCTAGGCATCACTCTCGCAAAAAAATTGGACTGCCGATTACTGGGAGGTCTGGATTCAAATTACTGTTAGGTATAGTGTGGGGATTTTCCTAAATGGTTTTCCACTCCACCTCCAGGTAAGTAAGGATACATTACTTTCGAACTATACCTTCTTCGTACATAAAATATCAGTGTAATTAATATATATTCTTATAACACGAACGGGTATTGAAACGCGATGAAAAAAACTTTTTTTCCCCCCCAAAATGAAAGGAGTTACGGCGTTTTCATCTCTACTCATCCGATAATTCATTCCCCACTCCTCTGACCCTTTCGAAACTTCCCATCTATGTCAGTGTTCTCTTTCAAGGGATTTTTATCTACGTCAACTCTGAAAGAGTAGAGCTTTTTTATGATTTTGTTTTATTCGTGTGTAAATTTAAAGCTCACATCAAGAGCTATTTTTCAAACTCTACCGTGTAGGTACTCAAATTCTGAAATGAATTTATTTCAGCAAAATACAAAATAACAAGTGTTTTAAATAATACAAGTTAAATTAATTATAACTAAACATAATTAAAGCAAGCCATATGTATATATATATATAACGTATTTGTTTTAAAATGGTTTATATTATTGTCGGTAAATAGTCTTAAGAGTAATTTTACTTTTGCAACGTGTTTCTTCCAAAATTTCAGAATTTAACTACACTATGGAGATACATAAGATAACACATAGTATAATTTAAAGAAATTCTACCTCTACTTTCGTGGAGGATACGAAACTCTGTACCAAAAAACCTCCTCAGTACACCCCGAGCTCCCCTTAACCCGAAAACAAGGCTAAAATGAATTTGAGATTTAGTCCGCGTACCCACCGATGGGAGTTATTTACTTTCTAAAATTGGTCTTCAAATGAATAGCTATAAATATCAATATATTATGTTATTTATTTTATTAGGCATATTAAAAATTGTATATTTAATCTCACACAAAACCTTTAATTACCAACGTCATTTTACTTTTTATAAATCCAATTAAATTAAAATAAACATCTTTAAAGTATATACTCTGGCGCCAAAGATTTTTTTTAGCGCTGTCTCTTATTACCCGTTCGGGCTATACGCCTATGTTCTAATTAAATTTAAAGTATTAGGGATGAGCATGGTTGAATTTAATGGTAGTGTACCCGGATTTGCGTGTAGGAAGAGTGGACAACCATTTAGGGGGGGAAACACCCTCAATACACCCAACTGTGCTTCAAATCTCGATATCCCTGTCATCGGTACCCCAGTCTGTTAGGAGAGAGACGCCTTAGACCATGTGGCCACCGAATCAGGCAGAACTACAGTTAACCCCCTTACACTATTGTAAGATTATCGATCCGATAATTTAGAGATTGCAAGGATGCAATTATAAGAGAGCATTGAAAGGATGGTACTTAGAGCCGCCGCTATAAGAAAGGGGAAGATTGAAAGTCTTAAGGGGAAAAAGAAGAGAGAAAGATATCTAAAGAGAGGCTGGAAACAGGCCAGATATTGATTAGAGATATTTAAGGAACATTCTTTCTCTCTTTCTCTGAAAGATGAATGACGTTTTTAAAGGTGCTGTACGACTTAAACCTATCAGCCAAACGTTTGTTTGGTATGTTTTAAGGGCGCCGCCTCGGTAAGTGAGAAATTTCCGTGCAGACGTTCAGTTCTTCGGTGCATTATTTAAAGTTATGGTTCACGCCAAACTAGTCAAGAGATCCCAACAGGGTTCTTTTCTCCTAACAGCTCAATAGTTAAGAAATGTTTTAGTAGAAAAATAATGGTGTGAAAATTTGACATTAGCTCATTTTCAACGACTTTGTAAGCATATTTACGAAGATATGAGATTAGGCTTGGTAAAAAATGGGCTTTAAACCTAGCTTTCCTATAAAAAAAATTTAATAGGCTCACAACATATGATTTTAAGACATTTGAGAACTAGCAGCAGAGCTTTACTCTCTACCTTGACATAGGACATTCGTAGTTTTCTTTCCTCTCTTTCTTATTGCAATGACAAAAGGGTGGTTGTTGGTGAAGAATGAAAGGGAGTATAAGCTTAGGATATATAAGTAGCACCATGAAATTACACATGCCATTTTATTTTAAACTGTGTGGCCTGACAGCTATTGAAATCTTTTCGTTGACAAGAGGCAAGTCGTTAAAAGACGTGACACGATATAAGACAGGGTTCATTGACGTATCTTTTACCTATGTATTAAAAACATTTGTTACGTCATGGTTGGATTTATTTTTTATTTCACTGATCTGGACTACACATTTTAATTACGCTAATGGGGTAGAGATGATAAATATAGAATGAATTAGCGTGAATTGATAATTGGAAAATGAAATTTGTATTTCTCATGAAATTATTATTATTATTAGCACCGCGTCTTACTACCCGTTCGGGTTATACGCACTTACGCTAATGTGTAATGGTAGGGTGATTGTGAGATGAAATGGAGGACCTACAGTTTAACGTGGAATCCGAACCACGGTGGAGGCCTGGCATTCCCCACATTCACAAGATGTCTTGTCAGAGGTGAAGGAAGGGTTTGGTAATCAGATAAATCTGTGCCGGGACTGAGGATTGAACCCCGGCCGCCAACACAGAAGTCCGACACCTTACCCCTAAACTGTAGGTCCTCCATTTCATCTCACAATCACCCTACCATTACACGTTAGCGTAAGTCCGTATAACTCGAACGGGTAGTAAGACGCGGTGCTAATAATAATAATAATAATTTGATTTTTAAAGTACAAAGTTAATCTAAAACTCTATAAAAAGATAATTAGTAATACTTGCTTATGGATTACTGTATAGTCTCTCATTACATTAGTATTTAACAGGCTAAGAATTTAGATACAATTAGACTTTTCACCACAAGTCTCCAATTTTCGAATAATGTGCTTCCTATTAACACCAAATTGTAGGTAATGTAGATATACGCGCACATATACATATACACACATATACACATACACCCATACACATATTATTATTATTATTATTATTATTATTATTATTTAGCAGCACGTCTTACTATCCGTTCGGGTTATACGCTTTAAGTACTATTTACGCTGATTGGGAATTGGGAAGGTTGAATTAGAGGAAGTGAACCCACATTTGCGTGGAGGGAGAGTGCAAAACCATTTAGTAAGAACCCCCCNTCGAACCTCAATCTCCCCGTCCTCGGCGGTCGAGCTCAACACGACTAGCGCGTTAGCCAACTACGCCACCGAGGCGGGTCACACACATATACACATACACACACGCATTATAATTAATATTTTCATATTTTTTTCCTAATGATTAGTGCCAGTAATGGAATACTAAAGTTTGGGCCAATAGTAAATATAACCCACTTTGTTGGCCACATGGTCTAAGGCGTCACTCTCCTAATAGACTAGAATGCCGATGTCAGGCAGATTCATCGTTCCTAATAAATTAGCATAATTAGTACATATGCTAATAACCCAAACGGGTAGTAAGACTTGGCGCAAAAATAGAATTAGTGAGGCTCAAAATATTATTTCTAGTCATAACCACTCTTAAAACTCGCGAAAATAAAAATTCTTTCAAGCATTAACGTGCTATAAAACGTGTCGGAAATGATCTACGTCATTTCCTCTCGATGGAAAAAGTAATATATATATATATATATATATATATATATATATATAATATCTGTACAAGGAGGTCAAGGAAGGGTGGAACTGAATAACTAATAAGCGTGGAAGAGTACCCGACCAGAGCTTAGCCCTTGTGTTGGCGTATTTACGGTCCATTAAACGATTATGTGTGTCGATTAGCGGTAGGGAAGGGTGTTACGTCCTACACGTACTCTTGACATGTGTGTCATTTGTCACAAGAGTCGTACGAGATGTCGTAATAATTCCATATTATAAAACGTCCGAGCTGTATCTTTGGTAAGATGAGTGAGTAGGACTACGTTTATGACGTGGTTCGAGGCCCGGGAGCGATGGTTCAGTGGATATGGTCTCGTCCCCCACTCAAATACTTATTGGTCGTTGTGTTACAGACAACAGGAAAATATACAATCGGAAAAAAAAGTATTTTAAGTCTGATGATTCTTAATGCGTTAATGTTAGCGTTAAGAAAATATAAAATAAAATCTAGCTTCATGACCGGTGACCTGATGATCTAGGGGTAAGGTGTCGGACTTCTGTGCTGGGGTCCGGGGTTCAATCTTCGGTCCCGGCACAGATTTATTTGATCACCAAACCCTTCTTTCACCTGTGACAAGACGTGTATTAATCACAACTTGTGAATGTAGGGAATGCCAGGCCTCCACCGTGGTTCGGATCCCACGTTAAACTTTAGGTTCCTCCATTTCATCTCACAATCACTCTACTATTACACATTAGCGTAAGTGCGTATAACCCGAACGGGTAGTAAGACGCGGTGTTAATAATAATAATAATAATACTTGATACTTTTATATTGTAACTACTAGTCGCTTTAGAATTATTCTACAGATAATTATGATTGGCCGGACTTATCATGTTGATCGCAGAGTAGTCCAACACCTTAGGTTATTCGCTACTTAAAAATAAGGGTTCCGAGTTCATCTCTTGATATGGCCGAGAAATTTGGGCTTTCCCTTTCTCAGTGATGAATAATTAATGTACTGACGAACGTCTGTTCTAGAATTAAGCTAACTTGTAAGTCGTGTTTTGATATAATCAGTCAGTTCAAAACTTGCCTGTTAAATACCACCTATTTAAAAAATACGGTGAGTTTGATATATTTCGAAAAAAAAAACTCGGAGCCCGTCTCATCCCACGGAGAGAATCTGATTTAGGTAAATAATACAGCTCGAACCAGGCGTCGCATCGTGGTGTGGTTTTATTTGTACTATACTTTTTTTTATAACCAGCTCTAGTGGATATACTGTCTAAGGCGTCACCCTCGCAATATACTAGACTGCTGATGACAGTGAAATTAGGGTTCAAATATCGGTCGGGTGTACGGAGTGTGGTTTTCCCAAAATAGTTTTACACTTTCCCTGCACGCAAATGTAAGTACACTTCCTCTAAATTCAACCTTCCTCCGTCGTAACTCATTAGTGTACATATGTATATAACCTGAACAGGTTGTAAGACGTGGTGCTAAAAAAATAAGTTAAAGTCAGGAATTGAGACCTGTTAAAGAGTTTTACTTATTTTTTTTATTAAAATACAACGAAATAAAATAATTTGTATTTAAAAATCATAAAAACAATATTAAACTTATCCAAATCTAGTTGTTTTCAACTGATGAATGAAGAAATCGACGCTTTGATATGTTTTCTGGGGCGAACGTATTCGTGCGTATAATTTACCGGCTAAGTGACCTTGAGACGTTAAACGTAATCTTCGGGCATGACAACGTCTTAATTCTTAATATTTGAAGTACTACCCAAGCTAAAATCCCTCTCAGTTCAACATTGTTACTCATTTTTATTTTTTATTGAAGACTAGAGCTAGACGCGATTCTGAATCAATGGCTCTGTCAGGTTATCGGGATACGTTGCGGCCGCCATCTTTGATTCTTGCGTGTTTGGATTTTTCTAATAAAAAGAACATAACAAATTTCAGCTTTCTAGGACTAAATTTGTGTGTTTCGTTCGCCATCTTGGATTTTTGGGTGTTTGGATCTTTCTAATAAAAATAACATAAATCTCAGCTTTCTATGACTAAATTTATGCGTTGCGCCCGACATATTGGATTTTTGTGTGTTTGTCATTTTCTAATAAAAATAGTACCGGGTAGTTTGAAGACGGAAGCATTTTAGAGGTAGTTTATTCACATTTGCGTGGAAAGAGAGTGGGAAACCGTTAAGGATAAACCATCCTCGGTAGACACGACCGGTATTTGAGTTTCTACCTCCCCATTACTGAAAATCAAAACAAGATGAGCTAGGTTTTTTTAACGTGCCTACCATTGCAGATGTGTCATTAAATTCCTGACTCTTTAGTCTGGTTTATAGGGGACGGGGAGGTTGGGACTCGAATCCCGGCTGTATGTACCGGAGGTATATTTTCCTAAATATGTCTATTCAATTTCCCTCCGAACAATTTAAGGTACATTTCCTCCCAAGTTCTACCTTAGTTATCCCTATAGTGTGAATTAGCAAACGGTTGATAAATCACGACGAACGTAAGAAACAAAAATCAACTATAACACCCCCCTCTTCGTCCCCCCACCCCTTTCTCTAAGAACAGATGGCGGACCAACCTTAGGTTTTGTTTTCTTTCCTCTAAATGGCTGGCAGGGACCGAACTGACTTTCTTGAAATGTAGTTCACTGGCACTTAAGCTGATCGAGTGTCTAGTACAGTCTCGAGGTCGCCGCGAGCCGTCGTTGTTGTGGGGGTCCGCGGACCGCTAATTGCAGAAACGTGCCCGCCCGACGTGACTCAACTGAGAAGAAAGGAGGGCGGAACTCAAGTGAGACGGAGATAGAAAAGAAGGTAATTGGAGTCAAAAAGAGGAGGAAATAATATTATGAAAGAGATACACATGTAATAAGAACATAGTAGAAGGGGATCTGTATTGGTGATTACGAAGCCCAAACGTCAGGCTCACAGAATATGAAATACGTAGAGGTCGGGGCTCGAATCTTATTTTGGCATACTAAAAGGTTTTATTATTTTGCTTAGTGACTTTTCACTCTCTTTATCTCTTCACGATAGAGCGGATATTTTCTCCTAAATTAAATATAACCAGTTTTGTAGTCGAATGAAAATGAATAGTTACACTAAAGTAGTTTTAGTAACTTTTATAGATGTTAAAAAAGTTTCTTACTAACGAAATTGGTCTATGCCCAATAATGTATTTATTTTATAGTGTGTTTTCTATTGTATTTAAGCTTGATAGCCCGATCTAGAAAGAGATACACTTGAAATAAATAAACCAATCCTAGGAGAAGGGAGGAACGTGTATACAAGGAGGGTATATACTGGCGAGATCGAACACTTCTAAGCAGCGGGAGATTAGCTAAACACAATACTGTCCTCATGTTTAAGGAAGAAAGCACATACAGTTTATTTTACTTTCGAGTTGGATATAGTTTACTAAGGATAAAAGGTTAAATAAACAATCAATTCGGCACCCAGACAATGCCTTTATCAAAACAACAACCCGCTTAAGTGGCCTTAGCCGATGCCGGGGAGATCGGAGTTCAAATCCCGGCAGGATATACTGAGAGTGGTTTTCAGTAAATTGTTCCCCACTCTTCTTCTTAACGCAAATGTGGTTATATTACCTCTTAGAGTTGTTTCTTCCATAGTCCTACCCCATTAGACTTATCATACATGCGTATAACTTGAACAGGCGGTAAGACGCGGTGTTAAAAAAAATGTGGGTCCCGGACGGTTAGGGAGATGTGGTAAGGAGAGAGAGAGTAGGGGCGATAAAAACCTAAACAAATTCCGTGTATTCATACGCCAAACCTTTCTGCAGCTGTAACTTTTCACAGAGATGTGATTTTTGAAAGGTTAAGGTAATATAGAGCGTGACCTTTAACCATAGCTAGCTATTTATACATTTATTTTTATAAAATTTTCTACCTACTAGCATTACAATTCTTTTTTTTCTACAGAACAGTTAGAGGGAGGGGGGGGGATATGGTGTGGCATTGTGGGGTGAGATGAGAGGGAAACCTCGCGCAGTCACGCCCCTAATGCACTCCTCACGCTGTGAATAATGATTGTAATGAGAGGGAGCTTATCTGGTCACGCCTCGGTGCATTCACACCTCCTGTCCTGCAACACTACCCCTTCCCCCAACACGTGTTCAGCCAAATGTCACGACCGACATTCTCTGTATTCTCAACTTGTCAGTTTCTCGCCCGAAAGCTGATTTAATTGAGAGGACTAAAACAAAGGTATTTTAACATTTTGTTCAACCCGCATCGGATGGAGAACTTTGTTTGGCGGTGACAGGAGTAAAAGAGGGTTATTAATTCCGAGCAATGTTATAAAAAAAAGGTGTTTCGTTTCTATAAAGTGTCCCCCCTCCCCTCTCCCTCAACGCAAATGTGGGTACCATTCATCCTAGAATCTACCTCCCTTCTCTCTATTTTATTAGCCGGTATAAAACGATTAATATCCGCTTCGGTAGCTGTATGGTCTAAGTTGTCACACTAGCAATAGACTATCCAGTGGTATTCAACCTGGGGTACGTGCAATAGACTATCCAGTGGTATTCAACCTGGGGTACGTGCAATAGACTATCCAGGGGTATTCAACCTGGGGTACGTGCAATAGACTATCCAGGGGTATTCAACCTGGGGCTCCCGAAGACATTTTAGGGTGTACGTAGAAATTAATCTGTATACCTATATTATACACAAATAAATATCTTATTATTTTGGATTTGATGTATTTTAGATGTAGAAAATAGAAGATGTATAACTTAAAATATGGACCAACAAAAATTGGGGGTACAAATTTGAATATAAATTACACTTTTGGGTACGTCTACAAAAATGTTTGAATACCACTGGACTAGACTACCGGTGAAGAGACGATCGAGGTTCGAATCTTGGCCGGGTGCACCTGGGGCTATCTTTCCAATCCCCTCTTTAATACTTTAAGATGGTATATTTCCTCTAAGATACGTTTCTTATCGTTAGCGTGGGGCTTACGGACGGTCGGACTCGCGGCCGATCAGTGTTGCCAATGGCCATATAAGTGCTGTAGCTAGATTAGTACCTGAAAGTCGCTAAATTGTCGCTAAACATAAGATTAAGTCGAATGTGTTGCCATTCTGAACCGAATGTAAGATACATCAGTGGATCGAGGCAATCCACGTATCCGGAACGATGTCATTGTGACTTGTGAATGGCAGATAGATAGTTTAGAGCTCTTCTGTAGACCGAAGCAATGCATTGCAGTACGGTATTCCGAAAATAAAAACGTTACAGCATTAAAATTTAAGATAAGGAATATGAACTTGACAGAAAATTAAAGAAAGTCGCCAGATTAGTCGTTAAATTGGCAACACTGCGGGACGAGAGAGTCGAACGTGAGCTTTGCGCTCCCAGACCCCTTATGCAGGTGCTAAGGTTAGGCTGCACGAAGGATGACGCGCACAGGTGCGTGTCTTGAATCGTTGCTTCCCCTTCACTCTAATATGTAGAGGAGGTAACGATTACTAGTACAAGGTAAATACACTAAAAGGAAATAAGAGGGATCATGTTGCTGAAACATAAAATAATACTTAGGTAATAGAAATAAATTGATTATAATAAAGAATAAGATGAGATAAAGGTTTACAGTAGTAGAACAAGATTTAAAGTTAAATATCGGGTACATTATATAGTGTCAGAAATATCAGTTCACAGTATCAAGTATAAATTCAAAGCAAAAGGGAAAACGATACCTTTAGCTTGAACATATGGTAGGATTTAACAACTCCAGAAATATAGGACCTTGTCGTAGCTCGGGAGAGTAAGTGTCTAAAACAACACAGTATCGATTAAAAGGGGAGTTAAGTAGAAATAGCACAAAAGTAGTCTAACTTGCACCAGAATACAGCCAGAAGGGTCTCAACAGAAAACATAGTGAAAGAGTAACTAATAGATAACACTGCTGTAAATCATATAGTTTTAGAGTTATTAGGTTAAATATGAGTCAAGCTAGCTCGCTTGAGTTAAATTAAATTGAGTCCCATAGACACTATAAATAATGAACAGTAAATGGACGATCTATTATATACATAGAGATGGCCAACAGTCAGGTGTCAACACTATGTAGTACTATGGCCGGTCTTTTCCCGGTGGGTACTGCCGGAGCATTCAATAGTGTATATACACAATTACCCATACCCTGGGGTATACAACAAAGCTAGTACTATCTAGCATTAAATGCATTGCCAAAAAGGGGCTAAAGGAAATACCATCTGTGCGGGCCACTATATGAAACTAGCTGTGTTCCGCACTTTGTGCACCCTAAATAGTAACACAGAAAAGGTGCCAAAAAGAAAGTAGTGTGACACTGACCTAACTAGAAATAGGTCCTAGACAAAAGGCGTAGACAAACTGCTTGTAGCCATACAAATATGGAACATGTGAATATGCAGTTTAAGGCGTTACGAAACATTACTGTGCAATAAGCACTCAGAATATTTAAATGAATACACGGATTAGAAAAACTCGACCACCTGTTCCTCCTTATATGTAGAGCTTAAAACCCCCGTATTTAAGCTATGTCAAATGGACATAAGAAAAATATAGCCAGACTATCTGATGATAGTATTAACCAATTAGTTTCTTTGGCTAAATAAATCATGTATAAAGGACATATAACATAATCAGTCATTCAGACTAAAAATCAAACATGTCAGAAGAACATTAAAAACATAATTATAGAGCATAACTTCAGCTAGTGTCTGAAGGACATACTATGTTGGAAGGACCTAGTATTCAACGTCGGAGATATAATCGGATCTGGCGAGTCTTCTTCTGCGACGCGGCGGTGAGTCCGACTCCTGATCCATTGCCACCACCAGTATAAGTGCCGATGTAGATTAGTTCAGAAGTTCTTCCTTCGACGAAATTTTACAAAGAAGTGCAGTTAAGTGGCACACGGGTTTTCATGTTTTATACTCTTGGTCTAACTCGGGAACGAACCAAACTGAAGAATCCACGGACGGGAAGCGGGGTGGGGTGGAGGAGAGTGTCTCCCAGAAGCGCCGCTAGGCCTTAGGGTTGAGGCGTCGATTGGCGATACTGAAGTTCTTTTCCATCTCGTGCGTCCAACGGCCAAGACATCCGCCAAGCCACCATGCTGCCATGCTTGCGGAAAGGCTCGTGAAAGCATGGTGATAATATCAGACTGCATCTTGTCCATCGTAAGCCATTTTCTTCTACTTTTCTAAAGAAATAGATAAGTTTTTAATTTTCTTCTTTTAATTCCTTTATTTTATTCGTAGCTTTATTGTCATGCTTGTAGATGTTCTTTATATAGAGGACATGCTACAAGGACAATGTTTTGTGACGCTGCAAACCCCACTAAATTGTTCTCCGGGACCTCAGAACCCACGAATAAAGGCCTTACCGTCAATCTAAAAGAGAATCCGTAACACCTTAAATGTAGGCCTTTAATAACCTTTATATTAAACCGTAACAATAGAAACAACTCTACAGAAATTATTGCAATTATTTCCATTAATTTGATACGTCAATTAAATATAAATATGTATTATCTGTGAAGACATCCCTCTACCCCTTCGAAAAGGATTAAGGTGGGGATGTAGGGAACACCTGTTAAGGGGAGTGTTTTTGCTATTTTTTATACCAAAACTTTTTGTTGGTCAAAATATATCAATAACTCTCCAGTAGAGACATAGATATTACCATGTGAAAAAAAAATCTATCAAGGGTGTCCTAGTATTTAACCAAAACTATTTCTCTTTATTTAAAAAGTTTCTCGTCCAATGCCGTTATGCTCAATACAGATTCAAGAATTCTCGATATCACCTTGTGAAGAAAATTAAACCCTTTTGTTTCTAATGGAGCAACATTTAATTTATTTTGCCCCCCCAAAAAAAGTTTTGGTATAAAAAATTAACAAAAATTGCCCTTAACTCGCGTGCCCTACATCTCCACCTCAATAAGGGATGGTAACTTTTTTTAAGATTGTCTCATAAAGAGTTTGTTGGGGGGTGTGGTGAAGTGGTGTCGGATTGGGTTTTTTTTTTGCGGGACTGGAGGGGAAGCGCGGTGGTGGAGGGAGAGTATGGAAGGTGGGGGAAGCGGCGTATGTTGTACATTCGGTCTACTCCGGTCGAGACCAACAGTTGTGTCTCGCGATTAGAGCTGAACCGGAGCGCGTGCCGGCGGTGGGGAATCGCGAGAGGAAAAGAAAAGAAAAAGTATAATCGTATACGGGAGTCGCACGGATAGTATTTGTGTCGAGGATTCGACAAAAAAATAATAATAAAAAAACAGCGTTTTACACGTGATGTTTTTTTTACTCTCTTGCTTTGCGATAAAACTTTGACGGACGGTCCACGTGTGTGCAACTAAAAACCAAAACATTACCACGTGTCTCCTCATCATCATAATAATAATTATTATTACTACTATTACTATCACGTACCGGTTCCGTTTCGTGTCCCATTTGCGTTTAAGGCCTGCGGAACTGAGAACTGGTTTCCAATACTTGCCTCTATTTTGATTTTTTTTTGCTTTGAATAAAAATATTGTTTTTGTGATAACTACATTCTTGTGATCCCCCCCCCCACTCCCCCTCACCTTATAGACAAAACCATACTTTAAAATAAAAATCTTATTTCGTGTGTTTTTTTTATCCATACATTTCTTAGAGCAACATTTATTTTACTATTTATAATTTTTCTTCTCCCTGTATTATTATTTTTTGCTGTGTTTCTTCAAATGGCCTTTCGAAAGTGTCGTGCCGGTTACCCCATTAAGGGGGGATTGTTCGTAATAACCAGTTTCATGTGTTGTGTTCATTATATAAAAAAAAGCGTGTATTAAATGGCTCGATAAACACCGTCATTTGTAAAGAGACATAATTGAACTCTGAGGAGATCTCCCCCCAAATATTCTGAAGAACAAAAAGATAACATTAATATTCACATGAGTTGTTTTCGGTGTTTGTATAATTCTTTTAGCTATAGTTGGTGTGTCAACGCAAAAACATTTAATCCAATGGTAGATTGAGATTTTTATAAGGCAGTAATTACTAACATTTTTTTATTGATTAAAGAAATCAAATCGTCCTGGTGTCAGAATTCAGTTTAAGGTGTATATTTAATACTATCGACATTTGCATTTTTTAAACGTGTTAAATGCCATGCAACGTTTGGTATCTAATGTTTGTTTTTTTGTATTTGGAGATTAAATAAATAAAATATATATTAGTAATGTAGAAAAAAAAATTATTTTAGTCAAATAGAAAACACTAATGATGTCACACAAAGATGATTTTAAAATGTGTGACGGCTTAGAACCACTACATTACCAGACCTGATTTAATTCGAAGGGCAAGGAAGAAGCTTAATCTGAGAAGGTGTAACGACATAACCTCCAATAGAGGGTGCTAGCCCCGGGATGCCGCGAGTATAAATCGAGGGGGCACCCCCCCTCTCAACACCCTATTTTGGTACCCTACCCTCCTCCCGCTTCCCCCGATAGATGGAGGGTGTGTGTGGCAAGGATCTGGTGCACAAGTGCCATAGTGACCCAGGAGGCAGTGGTGCCGCCGACAGCCGCCCCCTAACCGCCCCCAGACGTGTCATCGGAGGACCCGCCTCCAGGAAGTGCGTCCTCACACTCGACGGTTACAACTACGTCATTGGTGAGTTTTGTCATGGAGTCGTGGATCATCTATAAATGTGTTGTTTTTATTCATCTAATGAGTTTAAAAGACTATCAAAGTGCCTTCCCCAGTTTAGTTTTTAATTGAAACATAACAATCGGACCCGATATATTTATTTTACCGCATAAGTATAGATACAACACCAAATTGATACTCACCTGGCAAGACTTCGATGACATTAAATCAACAATAAGTTCCTCTAAGAACTGAGATAAAATGTAAAGCGCCGATAATTATTATTATAAAAAAATAAACTACCCAATTTGTATTAATATTATATTCACAGCATCGTTTTACCCCTCCAAGCTCTCTTAATTAATCACACTATTGGGTTATAGATGAGGAAAATATATGAAAAAAAGCAACTCATCAACCCAGCTGGGATTAGGGCCCCGACCTTTGTCGTCGGCGAACCAAACTAGATTCGAGAATTTTTTGTTATTGATTGGGAATAGTTTACAATTAAATAACCTAAATTATCAAACGCTGTGAAAACGCAGACGTGAGACATGATTTTACAATAGGATTTAAATACAATTTTCTAAACATACCTACCTACAAATTATATTATCCTTTTTATTGAGCAATCCTCCATCAAGATGATATATTCTGAAAATTGAAAAATGAAACCTGAACACGGGAATCAAACCCGGGACCTTTGGCTTAGTACGCCAATGCTATAACCATTGAGCTATTCAGGAATCGTCCCGTGCCCAGGGACATTCTTCACTCATATTTTAAGGCAGAGTCTATGATGGACGTGAGAAAATTGTCGGCTACAAAGGTGTGATTTCTTTTATTAAGATCACGAGCTATCAGATAACCCATCCCTGGGCAGGCGACGATTCCTGGATAGATCAGTGGTTAGAGAATTGGCGTACTAAGCCAAAGGTCCCGGGTTCGATTCCCGTGTCCAGGTGTCATTTTTCAATTTTCAGTCTTACACACGCTTACTCATCGCACCACATAATTATATCGAAGCACAACTAAGCTAGAGGGAAATAATAACGGATCTACAAACTATGGGAACAGGTTGCGAACACGTTCTGTTCGTCTGAACACTCCGGATACCGTGAACAGAACAACAAACATGTTCGTAGAAATGTTCGTGGAAGTTATTGTGCTCTAGTCTGGACCCAGCTTAAGATATGATTTGAAACATTTGGAAATCCATGTTTTATAGGTTTATAAAAGATAACACTTAAAGAATATGGATTAGAATGGTAAGTGGGAAAATTACCATTCTCAATCTATATTCTAATTATATATTATAATCTCAAATAAAGTATATTTTATGATATATATATATATATATATATATTTAATTTTAAGGGAATATATTTTATATTTGTAAATTAAAAATTAGAACACACTATTTCTAAGAATAGTATAAAATTGTTTATGTAGATTCATATACAGATTACTTGAATTAATAAAATATAGTAAAAAACTATTTTAAGTCAAAAGCAAAATTTTATGAAGTTAGTGAGAAAGAAAATTAAAACAAAGTGTGAAAGTTTAACATTGTGATAATTATTATGGGTCTACTTGTTATTTTAAAAGTTTCTAATATCGTGAGTTTTATATTTTGTAAACATGTTTTCAACTTAAATAAATTTCAATATATATTCAATAATTTGTACAAATCTCTTACAAACCAATAAATCATACAATTCCAAATGTTTTATATTATTTCATCTAGTATAGTGCGTTTAAGTTCAGTATTTGTCCACTAAATTAATATCATAATAGTTCAATTTTGAAATCAAACCAATGTATTACAATGTGAATTCAAATAACTTAAGAATAAACTTTTTCTTTGTTCTTGAACTGACAAATTTTAAAATGAATATCAACACACAGGCTGCAAATCATTGTAATTACGGGAACGCCCGTAGAATGGAGGAGACCACACATAATTTAAATTAGATGATAAATGACACAAAAATATGTGGTCCTGATTTCGATTCCCGTGTTTATGTGTCATTTTTTCAAATAATTGAAATTAAATTTCAAAATGTTATTTATGTTAGTTGTTTTTCTTTTCATTCCGTGTTCCACGTCTTACTAAACTCTGGTTTTTGTACCAAGCCCGTTCTGGAATTTATTATTTCGTACCAGAATCCTGCTGTATTGTACAGTATTTTATTAGGATAAAAGGCCTTTTAGTGCCGGCTTTATACCAAAATCAGGGTAGACCTATCCGTGTTTTTTTTTTAGAAAATAAAGGACAAATCAGGAATTATGTCATAATAAAGAAAAGGTTACATTTATGTATTTATTTCACTAACAACTCAACTTAAAAGCTTTTATAACATTTATTTTAAAGTAATGACTGTCGTCAGCCCTTATTGTATGTAGAATGTAATGCACGCCTAGCCAAAGTCTAACAAGGAAACACATTCTCTTTTAGCTCAATCGCTGTTATTGACAGTGATAACAGAGTGCGTTAAGCATTTCAAACAATCATATTATAATATATTTAAAAAAAATCTTATATATAAAATTCTTGTGTCACAATGATCGTTCCCGTACTCCTCCGAAACGGCTTGACCGATTCTCATGAAATTTTGTGAGCATATTGAGTAGGTCTGAGAATCGGCCAACATCTATTTTTCATACCCCTTAGTGATAAGGGTTGTCCACCCTTAACATTTTTCTATAATTTTTAGACATTTTTTAAATATCTTTATATAATTCTTATACCAGTGTGTAACGGGCAGCGTGGGGGGGGG
>CABFOW010000749.1:130467-143569 GCA_902141385.1 Timema californicum | reverse complement strand
GGCGCTACACTAAGTACATGACGACACCTACCTAGACCAGAATGGAATGGGCCGTTCTCGCATAGGAAACCGGCCCATTCCATTCGAGTTTAGGTAGGTGTCGTCATGTACTTAGTGTAGCGCCGCACTTGAGGCGTACTAAATTTGACTATGAAACTGGCCCTAAGACACCAGTACCATAAAAAACAAACCTCTATGGTACATTTCAGCAGAAGAAAGAGCACAATTTTAATTTTAAATTTTATTTAAAACTAATTTTTGTAGAGTGTGACGTCACACTCTACCTATTACCCACGTGGTTGAACTGTGAACCCGCCGTGTTGACGATAGAGGGCAGGTCAGTTACTGTGTTTCCTCTAGCGTCCACGGGGGCGGGACGCGAATTCAACCCTGCCCTCGATTGCTTTTAAAATAGTACTATCAATACAGTTGCCTCAGTTCTCTCAAGGGAGACAGTCTTGCTCAAGATTGCATTGTACTATCATTTCAATGTATTGTAAGTCGTACTTCAGGTGTTGCTGAACTGTTCAGGATATTAACTGTGAAATAAAAATAATGAAACAAACGAGTACTGGTTTTGTTGAAGTTGGACAAATTAAACTATACAAAACCCTATCATTTTAAATTAAATATTTTAAGAAGAACTGACAACACAAACTAGTACATTGATATTAAAACAAAGTATACTGCCGGTGACGCAGATATGGTATCTCTTATCCCGTTCGGGTGGTATACTGTTTCTACGCGCAAATGCTGGTGCACTTCTTAATTCAACCTTCCTAATTTCTAGCACATGCGTAAATAATACATGTGTGTCCAACTTGAACATATAATAAATAAGATGCGGACCAATATTTTCATAGTAAACTCTATACTCAGTAGGTATTTTATTTCAATCAAACTACTTATTTTACATCTCATAGCCATTTATTTATAGACAACCCCATTTAAAATCACTATACGGGGTCACCCGCTTTGGTGGCTACATGATCTGAGGCTCTACTGACTAGACTGCTGATGACAGGGATATCGAGGCTCGAATCTCGGTCGGGTGTACTGAGACTGGTTTTTCCTAAATTTTTTCCTCCCTCCCTCTTCACGCAAATTTGGGTACACTTTCTCTAAATATAACCTTTCCAATCCCTCAAACCAGTAGCGTAGCTAATACATAGGTGCATAACCCAAACGGGATGTTAGATGAAGTGATAAAAAAACAAATAAAAAAACTGTGCGTAGTCAACTTTCATTATAAATATAAATTTCAAGAACCATAAAAAAAACCTATTGAACTGGAAACGGAACTTTAATATATCGTTTTTAACACCACGTCTTAGTACCCGTTCTTGTTATAAGATGTATTAACTGCGCTAATGTACTATAATGTACTATAAATAATGTTGAAATTAGAGGAACTGTAACAGAATTTTTGTGGAGGAAAAGTTGAAAATCATTTAGGGGGGAAAACAAATTTTAGTCAGCAGGACCGGGGTTCAAACTTTGGTATCTCCGTCATTAGTAGTCCAGGCTATTGGGATAATGACTCTTTAAGACCATTCGACCGCGGAAGTGGATCTTTAAATACGACTGCCCCTTTTATTTAACATTAAAGTCAAAGCGGATCTAGAAGATGTATAAAACATGGCAGAGTTAGAGAGAGATAAAATCCAACATTAAGGCTTCGTCCTCGCTCTTCTACGCGTAGATTTACAGAATAAAATTCCAGCTGAAGATCCGCGATGATTTATCACCACCCATATTCTGACTTGACATTCTTTCTTCCCCGCCTCGTTTCTTTGTTTCTATCGAATACAAAAAGAGCTCCAGAGGTATTACTATGCAGGAGGAGGTTGCTTTCTACTTTTCAAAACGTGTGAACCCTTCTTATATCCTCTAGAGTCTAGGCTAGGGTAACAGGAAACACCTTTTCAAGGTCATAACAGACATAATAATCAATTCGTAATAGTTTATAAAACTCTAAATAAACACTATTCTGTACATTTGATTTACTTTGAAAATGGAATGAATTTTGATTCAAAATAAATCAATCCGTGGGTCGTAAACCATTTCTTACGTAACTGCTATGCAGGGTATAGGGGAAATAGGGGGAATAATTTTTTTAACTCAAACTGAAGGATTAATAATGCCATGTGTTAGAGAATCATGAGACCATTTTTAATGCTCTTTAATTATGTTTAAGATAAGTTTTGGTCATTTTAAAATTATGTAAGAGAAACGTTAGATTGGTAGCTTGTTTGCAAAGGGATCATAGGAAAATAAATTCGATTCCCATTGAGTGCTGAAAATATCTCACCGGAAAATATGTTTCTACTAATTAACTTAATTGTAATATTAACGTTCTGGAATGTTAAGCTCGTTATAGGATATATCCAGAACCTTAATACTCGAATTGTAGTAATAGGCAAAGAAAATTAATTCTGTAATTAATATTTTTTATTGTTTTATATACTTTTATTAAAGATATTTGTGTTTATATTCAGTCGCGTTTGATATAATTCAAGTGAAATAATTTTTTACTCTACAACCTAATAATGAAATGAATCTAATTAATTGATTATCACAATAAAGGTTGTAATTTAATTAGCCTTATACATTTATAAATGTTTTTTGAACTCTTAATTGTATTAGGCCTTTATTAAAATTACAAATATAGATCAATTGAGATAATTTAGTTTTAAAAACAGAATTATAATCACTAGATCTACCTTTCATATTAAATATAATTTAAATTAAATTAATGGCAGCTTGGTAGCGATAGAGATGCACATATGTTTGTTTATATTTTGTTTTAAAACTTAAGCATTTCAAATTAGAAATGTAATTCACTTTTAGTTATTCTTACCTTCTTCTTAAATCAACATCCCAAAGGTTAGTTTGATGTAATTTCTATCTATCTGTAGCTAGCCACGCATTCAGTCCTTTGGCTGGTTAGTACTACCCGCACCATCTGGTAGAAATATCAAGTAATAGAGGAGTTAAGTAACTGTGGTGGTTCCCCGTTGCCTTGTGCACTGAATTTCTATGAGCGAGTACTAAAGGGCCTATCAATTTTGCCTGGAAAGGTATTTTCTCATATCTTCCATGGATATTTTACATGCCACAATTGACATGGGACCGACGCGATGGCTTTACCTCCCCTCCGAAGGAAGTTGTGTTCGGATTTTATCGCCCAAGAAAAAATCCTATTTTAATTCAACCAGGATTGAACCCACTTACATCGGGTCCCGAAGCGAGCACTTTAACCCAAAAACCACCTATCTCGACTATTTTTACCGATTTTATAATAAATAAATAATGTCAGTACTATTCGATAGCTATACAAGCCTCACTTGTGGACATAATCGTTGTGACATTATGCTTTAGACGTACCTTCAATTACAGTATAGACCTAGAGGGAATTAACATGCGAGGGAGGGGAGAGAGGGGGAGGGGGATTCATGACCAAGTATGGTGCGATGAGGAGAGTTTTTTTGTTAAAATGTGGTTTTTTCCCCTTTTCTCTTGGGATTTATTAAAAAATCTCCTTTCTATTTTTGTGAGCTAAAATTAAATATCAGGTAAGCCTATACATTTATACTAACCCCCTCCCCCTCCACTCCCCTCCCCCCACACACAGAACCTACTGGGTTTTATTTAGATTTTAAATACTGTGGAATAAGCAGGAAAAAGCAGTCTTATTGATATATATAAAATAAAAATGCCACTAACTATGTTTTAGTCAAATAAATTTAACTAAAAGTTTTTTTTTGGGGGGGGGGGGAGATTATACACAATAAAACTCGAAATTAGATGGACACTATATATTCAGAAGTCATATTGACAATAGCGAATCAAGATGAAAAAAATAATCTCCAATATAGCTTTCTTTGTAACATGGTGACATTATTTTATCTGAATTGCATCGTCTTCTATTAAAGACTTTTCAGGTTAAACCTTAACTTTCGAATTTATCTGAGCTGAGACCTCAAGGTTTCGTGTAGTGTGAGTGTGAAATAATTTAGGTAAAACATGGATCGTTATGATTCAAACCCCGATCTCCTGTCACCGAAAACCAAGTAAAACCAAACAAACGAGCACGTGTAAAAGTTATTTTTTAAGTCAAATATCACAATTCCTAGTATTTAGGACGCGTGACAATTGTCAAGAAGGCACAATCATTGATCCAATTTTATTCAATTACAGGAATTACCTAGCTTAAGCAAAAATTCACCCTTCATAAAATATTAAATCTATTATTTATTTATTTATTTATTTTCACAATCTTTTTAATTAACCACATCTTTATCAAGAATATAGATAGCTCAGCAACAACAAAAAATTAGCGATTTTTTTTCTATTTAATATATTTTGAGGATCTCCTCTTGTTCAGGTTGTATGCTTATAGGATAAATACTCTAATAGGGTGTGGATGAGGAAGGAAGCATTTTGGAGGTAATCTACAGTAGCCCCATGGCTTCTTTGGTGATGACTGACAGCTTTGAAAAGCTACCAGGACAAATTATGTATCCCTACGCCGAACCATATGATCCGCAAAAACATGTGTTTAGCAGCTGTCACTTCCGACAGTCAAAATTTGGGTATTGTAATGAAAATAAATAAATAAAAAAAAACTTTAACGGGAAAAATATTAAATTTTACCTCGGTTCATTCAATCAGCGAAAAAGAGATACATATATGTGTATTCTCATTATCTATATACTTAGTGTATTTTGTTGGGCGCCACCCCTAGTATCTGGGGGGAAAATAATAATCAAAAGGGAAAAACATTTACCTCGACTATCGACTCAGTGGCACGAAGACTCTCAAACTCGAGACCACTGGGTAAACTTAAAACTAAAAAAAACATGAACAATTTAGATTAAAAAAATGGATTGTTGAAGAAAAATGTAATTTAGGCTACAAATAAAAATAAATGTATAAAATAACAATAGTTGGAACTTTTGTGAATTTAGTGTTGTTTCCCTTTTGTCCACCTCCAGATCCTACCTATGGAATTCCGGTTAATTATAATTCTAATTTAATAAAGTATAGCACAGTATTGTTGAAACCAAAATCAGAGAAAAAATATATATAAAATCAATAAAATTAATAATTAGACATAAAATATAATGTTAATTGATTCTTTGCATTAGTTTGTCTTTCTGGAAGTAAATAAGTTCTGATTTATAGGAAAGAGAAAAGAAATGATTACAATAATGGATAGTTGAAGTAGTTGGTTTGACCTCACCCATGAATAATTAGTCCATATTGAAACACCATCTTCATAAATTTGTTTCACTTCAAATTCTTCCAAAATTTAAATGAGCATAAATATTATAGTGCTTGCTCACACACTTAGCTTCCCTTTTTTGCTACTTTCACCTTAATCCACCACCTTTGAATCACTATAAAAATAACTTGAATTGGGAGCGCCATCGATTTGGCTCCATGTTGGACCCACTGACCAGGAAGAAGACTTCTCTACTGTTTTAAAAACCTTCCAATCTTTTAAATTTAAATATATTCTATTCTTACTTCCAAGTCCAAAGAGAAAGCAAAAAATGTAACGAAAATAAATTGTTGGCTATAGACTAGGGAAAAAATAAAAATGAAATGTAGGTTTAATATAAATATTGAAATATAGCCAATGGAATGTGAATAATGTCTTATAAAGAATTAAATGTCTATTTCCTTCTGTCAAAAATTGAAGAGCCCGCTTGATTTTTCTTCCTTCTTACTTCCAAATCACGAGGTCCTCTACTCACTTGTTTGATAGCACTGCGCTTGCGTTAAAACAAACATGGTCGGCATTCAAAATAAACACAAGAGTCAAACACACTTTTTTTAAAGGATAATTAATATGCTTAATAAAAGGTAAGTGGTCCTCCTTAAATCAAAATTCCTTATTTAAATTATTTAAAACAATGTTTTACGTTGTTCCTTCCGTCCTTTTATTTAATTTAATAGATGTAAACAGTATCATTAATCAGGCCGGCAACCAGTTGGCGAGCTTCGAAGATTTCACGCGAAATTAAATTGGAAATTGTTCACAAAAGTAGAAAATATAGGGAAATACAAGGTAGGGTGGCAAATAGCATCACAGTATATACCTAAATGTTGACTGTCAGAAGTCAGCTGTGAGCGGTCAGTAAGCGCCAAAGAAGCTACAGGGTTACTGTACATGCATTTGCGTGGAAGAAAAGTTGGGAATAATTTAGGAAAAACCACCCTCAGTAGACCCGATCAGGATTCAATCCCCGATATTTTAGGCATAAGCAGGTCAGTCAAACATGAGAAAGTGACGCTTTTTACGCCTTTTTAGACCATTCGGCCACTGAATTGGATAAAACAAAAAAGGTTTGTTATTTGAGTGAACGGTTTGAAACAACAGTTATGGTCAAGAGAGTGGAGGCTCTGTGCTTCAAATTCTAACAAATACATTCAATAGGATCGGGTAAGTGAGCAAGTACCTTCATGTGGAAGATGGGCTGCGGATGAATCGATGCTCATTTTAAATTGCGTTTTCAGGCGTTTAAAAAACAACTTTCATTTTAAAAAAATCACCTTTTGAAATTGCTCCGGTAGCAATGAGCAATTTCTTTAGAGTACTCTCGAAAAGTTAATATAATTTCCAGGACGTATATTGAAATAACCTTTCGCCAACTTTGCGTGACAAATCTCTAAATCAAACAAAATGAATCACGTAAGAGGACAAAGTTGACGGAAGAAGTCAAATAAAGGTAACGACTTTGTACGTTCGTCTTAAATCTTTGCTTTGTACACTTTGTTACAGTAAGATTCAACTTCTTTGTAAACAATGTCATAGAGCAAACTAGTTACGTTCCTATCGACGATATAAGAAGTAGGTGCAGGGGTAATATGTCTTAATTTTTTTTTTTTGCTAGAAATTTACCCAAAGAAATAGTGCGTATTTATTTGCTTACTTTGACAAGTGAAAAGTTTGCATCGGTGGTAGCATGGTCTAACCACCGCGTCACTCTCGTTTTAGCCTCGATTGTGGTTCGAATCCCGGTCAGTAATGAAGCTGTTTTTTCCTAAATGGTTTATAATTCTCATTCTACTCAAACGCGGATGCATATCCTTTCCATTTATACGGTTCTAATCCCTATTCCCTAAACCTAAATAATGCAGGCGTGTAGCTCGTTTGTTTATTAAGATGTGATCAAAAGAAATAAAATAATTAAAAGTGAAAAAATATATGGTGAATTGAATAAATGCAAAATTGCTTATTATTATTAATTTGCTGATATTCAGTGGAATACAAATCTAGGCTGAACATAATGTTTTATTTCTTTGGCATATTTAACTTGCGGTTTATATACGTGACCTACAAACTAACTTAATTCTAAAACATACACACTACCTAGCTCTTAATATAGTATTATTGATGAGACTTTGTTTTATGATATAAATCAAGCACGGGGTTTGAATCTCGGTCGGGTGTGCGAAGGTCTGTTTTTTACTTAATTATTTTCCTTTCTCTACCTCCGCGCAAATGCGGACACGCCTCTAAATTTAAACCTTCTCATCCCTAACTCATTATCTTAATTATGATATATACGTACAAACCGGATACGGAACGGATATTAAGAAGCACTGACAAATAAAAATAAAAACATTAAGTACAGAACACGCGCGACACCGAACTTAGCTTACCTAGTGCAGCCAACGTTACTATTTATCTGCATAATTTAGACGTCATATAACGAGATTATAAAATATCAAAGTGTTATTTGTTTTTGAGTTGTGGTTACGAGGAGATAACTTTGTTTGATAAAACTTGCTAGATATTGTAGCTGTAATTTTTTTTTTCTTACTTAACTAATTTCTGACTTTTACGAACATACAATTGTCAGGGTTAATGAACCTCTTTCAAACTACCGACGCTTTAAAATAAAGTGGTGGGATTAATCCCTCGACCGGTTGCTTTGGTTTGTCTTTCTACCGGGTCGACATTTCCTTAAAATTCTCTTTCATTTTCCTGTGTCCTGTGATTATTTGGTGTAGGTAGCGAATAGTCATAGTTGGTACTAAACGCGAACCACAAAAAAAACTAACATCCTTATATAATCTTATTTACGTCTCTTTTTTTAGCACTGCGTCTTACGGGTTATACTAATATAATAATAATAATAATATTTATTATTATTATTATTAGCAGTGCGTCTTACTACCCGTTCGGGTTATACGCTCTAAGTATTAATTACTCTAATGGATTAGGAATTGGGAAGGTTGTATTAGAGGAAGTGAACCTGCATTTGCGTGGAGGGAGAGTGGAAAACCATTTAGGAAAAACCCCAGTTAACCCGACCGAGATTCGAACCTCAATCTCCCCGTCCTCAGCAGTCGAGCTCAACACGACAAGCACGTTAGCCAACTACGCCACCGAGGTGGGTCTTGGTTATACTCTTATGCCATAATTTCTCTAATGGTTTTAGGGATAAGCCAGGTTATGTTTATAGGAAGTATACCCGCATTTGTGTAGAGGTAGGATGGAAAAATATTTTTGAAAAACCACCCCTAGTACACCCGACTGAAATTCGAACCTCGATTTCCCCTTCATCAGAAGTCTAGTTTAATGCGATAATAGCGCTTAAGACCATATCGCGACTGAAGGGTGTGTCTGATTATTATTTGTATTGTTTTCAACTTTATATTTTTATTGGTTAAAGAGCCTACAGTTAATTACTTTAATTTTCCAGATAAGCCATTTGTAAATATAGAAATATATAAAAGAAACCATAAAACCATAACATTCAATATTGAAGGAAATTGATGTATTTATTGGTAATTTGATATATATTCCATTCACCGTAGGAATTGACTTCTGAAAGGCCTTTTTCCCTACCATAAATCTACTATATAGTAGAATATTGGTAGGAAAAAAGACCTTTCAGAGAGTAATTCCTACCGTGAATGGAATATAGTTAAAAAATATATAGTTAAATTCTGAAGATATATAACCCATGTTGTGATTATAGTGGGGATGTTAGAGGCGTGAGAAAAGACTACTGGTTTTTCAGATTTTTTAAAATCAAAATGTAATAGACCTGCCTAGATTGAGATGTTTTCTTAAAAATAGTACAAGTGTTGAAACAAATCAAGTGAAAGAACTGGTCTAGCTTACGTGTTGTGATGAGTTAGTAAACACGAAAGAACGCTTACAACTCATAACAACTTGTCCCCGTTGTACTCGGCAACTGGGCAGATTTGCAGTATAAAGTGTTCTGTTTTAGAGCTATCGGGACTGACACAGTAAGATATACTCAGAGGGGTCACTCTGCCCGTTTTGGGGGCCACGGGGATTATAACATCGAGTCATCACGTACTTGTGCTAAAAGCAACCGTCGTGCCTAGGGTACCGTGTGTGAATCTGTAAAGGGTGTCAGTCGAGCCGGTAGTTAAGCATTCCTCGCTAATTCAGTTATCTCACTATCATCTACTTCAAAGTCCTTATATCTTTTTGTAAAGTATTTTTAAAAACACATTTTGTAGTAACTAGTAGCGCTATTAATAAAACCTAAAATCCAAAGCCATCAGTATAATTTCGAACCAACACAACTATTTTGCCGTCGTCCCTATTATTTCCCGCAAGCTATCCTCGCAGATTAGGCCAGCTGGAAGGGAGAAAGGGGTGACAAAAACATTTACATGCTCAAAATAAATAAATTATTGCTTCAGTAGAAACATGGAGCTTAATGTTCTTCCAATGGTGACCTCAAAAGTTGTTGAATATCTGTCGAGACTGTCCTAGAATTTAATAATAGCTTTTTATCTTTATTTATAAAGTTTCTCATCTAATGACTCATTACATATATTCAACAACTGTTGATATCAACATGCGAAAACAATTAAAGTCCCTGTTTCTCGCAAAAAGAAAGTTTTGCTATAAAAACTGCAAAGGCACTGACCTTTTCTCGCGTTCTCTACATCCTCAACTTAAAGCAAGAAAGTAAAAAATCTTATCTCACAAATTTACAACTATAGACATGTGCTATTAACCTGATGCGATACAATAGCGCTTTCTAAGCTTAAAGTTTGCAATCTAATAATAATAATAATAATAATAATAATAATAATAATTAGGGGTGCGCAATTAGAAATTTATCACTTAAGAATCGAGTTTGAATGAAATCATGTAGGGTTTTTTTTCGAGTTTGAGTAGGACAGAAATATATTTATACAAAAAATATTTAAAGTTAAATTTCTATAATAAGACACATGCATAAACCATTAATTAGAACAAACTTATTTTTTTAGATGGATATATTTGCGAAAAAAATTATATTATCACACAAATTCTAGTTTTTAAATAAATCTAATCTAGTTACTTTATTTTTTTTTAGCTATACAGAAATAAATATTAAGATACTCTATTTGCGATGTAATTATGTCTAAAGATCTAATATAATTAATCAAACTAAAAAAATTCGAACAAAAGATTGAAAATTAGAAGTAATCATATTTTTCGAATTTTGTAAAATTCTTCGAGTCGAGTTAAAGCAGATATTAAAATTTGACCTGGACTCGAAATTTCTAGTTCTCGTTCCTCTGATTATAATATTAATGTTGAATCAAATGAATTGTCAATAAACGGATCAATATCCAAAAATATTAAGGTTTATTATTTATATATGCTATATTTTTAAATATCATACATGAAAGAGTGATGTATCTCTTCACCACCCACACAGGTGGTCAAGCAGAAAAACGCTTCAGATTTCTATTGTTTGGTTTGACGGTGACAGAAAGCTCGGAGTTTGAATCTTAACTGGGGGTAATTTATTTTATTTTAATGACCTATAAAATTTCCCTCCAATAAAATACTTATTTTAATTATATACTTTAAGATAAATGTGCGGTTATCTCACATGGGTATTGAGGCGTGGAGCGTATGATTCTTAAAAAGGTATCATTTGCTTGAAGAATGTTTGGTAAACTACAATGCTGAATCAAGCATCGGAGTCTCAAATTTTAGGATGTGATTTTAAACTTTTATAATTTCACAATGCTAAAGGAAATTCTATATTTTTTCTAACTTCAATATAAAAAAAAATACATAAATTCGTGCTTAGCAGCAAAACTTGGTCAGCGCTCGTAAAATGATTTTTTTTTTCGAAAACTTTAGCATGTCAATTATGTAAAATTGACATCTACACCACGAGCATACATAAAAATACTAAATTATGATAATTATTATAGCGGAATCCAAAGAAGAGAATTAAAATTGGCATATTTAGGAATAATATGCTCAACATCTACTTTACAAGACTGGATGGGCTCGGATACAGCCATCATGTTTCCGAGAAGAAAACACCAAAAGTGTGTAAAGTAACACCCACGAGACGAATCTTTATAAAAATACTATAGCTGAATCCAAAGAAGATAATTGTCACGTATGTATTTAGTAATAATATTCTTCAAGACTTACTCACCACAACGGGATGGGCTCTGATACAATCACCATGCCTTAAAAAAATTACGACGAGTATGGTGGGGACACACATCATGGTAAATCTCACACACGTCCTCGCTGCGTAACCCTATAGTTGAAATGGACGGGACCGGCTTGGAGTCGAAGTCACTAGCCTAGAGCGCTGCTGCCCTTGCGGCGTTCCTGGGGACTTCTGTCTTTTCCTTCCCCCCTAGTTTCCGCCTCTCTCATTGCCTGTGTTTACGCCTTATTACTTTTATTTCTGTTTGGTCAGAGAAATCGTATACAATGAGTGCTGCTCAGATTCACTTAATGTATTTCACCACATCGTATCATCGAAGAAGGAAAACGCTGCTCTATCACCTAAAGAAGTACCAGCTCGCCATGAAGTTTGGATTGTGGTTCTCACCACGTCGTCGAGGAAAATCCTCTTCAATCTTAATCAAGGCGTTATTAATGAGGGTCCAAGTGACTAAGTTTTTACCTATGTCCATATGGCATAGCTTAAATATAGGTGCCTTGAGCTCCATAGGTAATAAGAACCTAGTCTTAAAGGTTGCTTTTCTCTACAAATACAGTACTTTCTCTTTAGTCCTTATGACTATTCTGTTTTCTCATGACGCCGTGGACGTCTTGTTCAGTTGTTTAATTTTTGTATGGCTACAACCAGGTTGTCAGTCCTTTTCCTTGGATCCAGTCGGGTCAATGTGTTGAATCATTCTTGTTGTCGCGCTTTGCGTGTGGTATTAGCTGGGGTGGGTAAAGCGCGGAGCTCCGCTAGTTTCCATAATGGGGTCCGCGCAGATAATGCCTTTACTTTTGGCCCGTTGTTGGCTCTTATTGACTTAAGTATTAAAAGTTAGTGTGTACTAAAGTAATGTTGTAACACAGGGAATGGTTTGTTGTATAAATGTACTATTGATTGCTCTGGCAGTACCTATTGGTAAAAGGACCGGCCATAGTACTATTTGGTGTTGACACCTGTTTGCGAGCCAACTACTAATGTAATATACAAAACCTTTCTCATATCATTCATTATACAATGTTTCTTCAGGACTTTCTTAAGTCCCAATCAAGGGAGTTAGTTCAATTTATATATAATAGTAACTCAAAACGTATAGGATTTACGGTAAACTTTCATTGGTAATTGGTAATTATTTCACTGTTTTGATAGTGAATAGGCTCTTCCAGCCTACTGACTTTGACCATGCTGCCTTGGACGCTTATTTACCCGAGCAGCTTCAATACAATCCTATAGTTTGGACTTGCTATATGTCAACACATCTTGTATTTAACGTAAAGTTTTCCGTGATCCACGATATATTCACTTGTTTTCCTGAACTTATATATTACACTTTCAATTGTCAACCAGTATTAATCTTGTATAACTATTGTAATATTATATCTCATATATGTTTTCCTATAGTAAATATATTTGTTGTTAACTTGATTATTTGTCTTACGTAATGAATTATCCTAACGATAAAACTTGTTACAAAACTAAATTGACATTTAATTAAAAGCCAATCAAACCATGCAATCGGTTTAGAGCTGTTCGGTAATTAAGGTTGACTGTATTTTAAACTCGTATGAGTCACGCGCACGTATAATAGATACCAACTTTTAATACCTTCACCCCCCCCCCCCCCC
>CABFOW010000749.1:117991-130398 GCA_902141385.1 Timema californicum | reverse complement strand
CCCCCCCCCCCCCCCCTTAAGCTTACTAGACATTTGAGCTAACAGGGTCGGGGGTTCTGGTTTTACGAACGATAAATGTTTATTTTGGAACATGACCGCTCTTGTGTCTAGTTACCTTCGTGTTATGAGGCGTCGTTACAATACGATCGCGCCGCTCGTATAGTTTGATGAACTTTACTATATATGTATACACGCGTATATACTCACAGTACTAGTGGTTATGCTGGTAAAGGCGTCGGTATTTTTCAGGGAGGTTGAGGTTAAAATTCAAACTAGTTAAACTGAGGTGTATTTGTTTGTTTTCCTAAATGGTTTCTCACTCAAATTCAGGGATACACTTGCTTTATTCCCTGTCCAAAAGTTAATTATTTGAGAGTACGAACTCATTGCGAAGAAATTTATAAATGTATATATGCATTAGGGTCTATATATTATATGTACAACAAAATGCCTTTATATGCACTGCATTATAAACATAAGCAATATATATGTGTAAGCTCATAAATAGTGATTCACTGCATTATATATGTATATATATATATATATTATACAAGCTACATATATAAATAAATTACATGAAATGTATATATACGTCTATATATACATATAATGTAATGCATTATATATGTTCAGTTTGTTTATGCATGATTTATACATATACCTTGAGTTTCTTTCGGATGGACATTTAGAGAACTTTTAGAAAAAAAAATATTTTTTTTGCTGTCACTATTTAAATATTTTACAATAAGATTTTGTTTTTATAAGAATTGATAGTATCAATCCAAAATGACAACAGCAGACCATATTGTAAGGCGTATGAATATATGAAAGTAGATCTTGTTAATTTTTTCTAGCTGTCATTATGACTATTCGAAATAAAATTGGAGCATACTTAGGTCAATATCATACATATGGGATTGTGTGCATTCATGAGCTCTTTGTTTACCATAAAGGGTAGCACACCTAGCTCAATTTGTTCCACTATGGTATAGGTTATAAAATATACGACCATAGTTTAGTAAGTAAAGGCAAGGACGCAACCTTTAAAAGAAAAAAAACCTGAGTGTGCATAGAAATTACAATGTTTGTATTCGAACAAGAAACTATGCAATAACGTGAAACCTTAATTTAGGTTGCTATAATTTATTACATCAACTTGCAGCTAGACAGGTCGATGTGTAGGCGTAATTAAACCTTGCTAGTTTAGAAATGTCGGGCACAGAATGTTACATCATATATATATATATATATATATATATATATATATGCTTGTGGTGTTGTGGAACGTGGATAGTTTTCAATGGATGGTCTTAAATAAAATCTGCCAGAACTAAAACTTAAAACTGGTTTTCTCATAAGGTCACGCACGCTAACAATGTTTTCGGAGGAAAATTTATTTTTAAATCAAAACGATTGGAAGAGTTTTAATGTTAAGTTATACTGAATTAAATTTGAGAAATAAAAACTAGCAAGTCATTATTTAATTTAATACTTTACCTGTTACTTTTATTAAGTGTATGAGTCATCGAAACTTTATATATCTTTTACTTGTTTATTTGAAGTGTACACTCTGTTTATCTTGAAAGGAAGTCTTACCGTTACCGGTTACAGTATGATCCTATCTAATAGCCTGCACAAAAAGAGGGGTCGATCTCGTGTCAATTTTCAGTCAATCGAGTAAAAAATCGTCATTAAGTCAAATCTTGAGTCTCCTGAATTCACAAATACAAAACGTACTTTTTGTAACCTTGACATGAAACGAGAGATCAAACATGTCGAGTAAGAAATACAAAAAACAAATTTGAACTAAAAGACATAGAACACATTACAGACAAAAAAATTAATGAAAATGCAAGTTTTATTTGAAATACCCTTTTTTCTTGTTGTGTTAAAATTAAGCTAACTTGTAAAGCGAAACAAACCGCCATTACCATATAATTTGGTTGTACCCCTAATAAATACGTCGCATACTCTTAAGGAAACGCACATATGCGTATTACACACACGTTTAGTTAAAGGATATGCTTAAAATAAAATTACACTTTTTAAAAGCTAGTTTGTCTAAAAAATTAATCTCCCCTTAATACCTTTCCCGGAAATTTGTAAGCAGTTGGCTGAATAGAAGCAAGATATAATTTGTGAGAACACTTTCTAAATCGAATGAACATTCTTATTTGGCGATTAAACTGACTTATAATTTCTCTGAGCGCCCCGCGTGTAATTTGTGAAGCTTTATCAACGGTTATCTTTGAAAGGTTTCCATTATGTCTCCCTTCCATAAAATGTTATCTTCCCATAACACCCTCTACACCCATAATCCAAAGATACTCGGAACATGTGGTACATGACTGATAATGAAAACGGTCGGAAACATATTTTTTTTAGTGCTGGAAGAAGAAGCGCAGGGAAAAGGAAAGGGGGAAGGTGGAAGGGTGATTCTGATATCAATTTACGTATGCTGACGTTGGAGCTTTGGAAAAAAAACCCAACAGGATTAAGATTGTAAATTACAAGATTAGTGATGGGATTTGTTTAAAGCAAACAAAAAATACACTTGTCCTACCGACTTTAATGTTTCATGTCGTAAGGTTTAAAAGTAAATATTTTTATTTCTGCAAAATAGGCATTATATTTTGGCGTAATTTTTACCAAGCTTTTTTTTGTTCTAACATCATAAGAGTGTTTATTTCTCCCGGTATTCTGCGTTTTACTATCTGTCCTGACTGTTCGTATATTTATGCCAACAAAGTATGGATGAGAAAGATAAAATTAAAATAATTAAAACTCGTATTTTCGAAATGGAGAGTACTAAACCATTCAGTAAAAACTACTCTCTCAAAGACTCGGTATGTAAGACAAGACAAGACAAGCCGTGAGTAATCCCAATGTGACCATAAATTAGATTAGAGAAACGATTCGTAAGCGCTGCAACTTCGATATGCTTCTAAGTCAATCGGGACTCCAAAAAGGTTGCCAACCCCGGGGTTAGAATGTATAAGTCACAATACTTTGTTCTTAATTATTGTTAGTGTTAGTGTTATGTTAAATAGTATTCCAGAATATTCAAAATGTATTAACACCAGATAGCTTTATTATTTTGTGATGGTGATCTAGTTATATATATGTATGGGTGTGTGTGTGTTCAAACAAACATATTGTCAAAATATTATAAATTTCGAGAACATTTATAGAAATTAAATACATGATGGAGCCCCGTGGTCACAAGTGTTCAACCACAAATCTATAAGACCCATTTTCATTTTCTGGTTGGCCATGCTGAAACCTACTACTATAGTATGAAGCAGTCACACTGTCACTGTACATGTGATACAATTAATTTACTTTACCCTTACACTACACTACACTACACTAATCTACACTATTCTACACTGATTGAGCTGAAATTTAACATGGGGGGAGGGGGAGGATAACATTCAGATTAGGTTAACCTACAGGCTAAATATAATTACTTGTACCACTTAATCTACCCCCCCCCCTTCCACTCCCCACNTCATACACATCTCCAGAACCACTGGGGACAGGGGAACGCTTAAGTTTAACAATTTAATTTAATTATTTAAATACCCATAAGCCCGCTTCAGTGGCTGTGGGGTAGAACGCGCTAATCTCGTGCGGGCCTAGATTGTCGAAAATTGGGAAATCGGGGTTTGATCCCTGTCGGGTGCATTGAGGTTTTTCTTAAGTACGCTTCCACTCTCCCTCCATGCAAATGCTGATGCATTTCATCTCAATTAAGCCTTCGTAATCCCTAACCCATTAGTGTCATTAGTGCATAGGCGTATAACCTTAACAGGAAGTAAGACATGGGGATAGCCTAATCGAGTTATATGAAACATTCTTGAAAGCAGGATTATTTTTATATGTATACATATATACACATATATATATAACTCTTATATATAATTGTATAGGTCTGTTTCCGGTAATAGAAATTAAGAGTATATTATTGAACAGATTTTGATAAACGACCACTCATTTTAACTGTTAGGAGTCCAGGACACAAGGAAAAATAATATTTTCCACGAAAATCTGATTTTCACAGATAATTTCAGTTTTCCATTATTTGTTTAATCAACATGGAAACCGTTATTTGCTGCATGTCTGTAAATCTCTAAAATAAAATATATTTCTCTGGCTAAAAAATAATAACTCCATCTTTATCTGTTGGTCCAAACTGGGAAAACATTTATTTTTTATTGATATGTTGCTATCGTTAAGTCGAATATAAATAAACAATCCTATATATTATTTATCTTGTCAACATCCCTTTATCTCAACTAACACAAGGCCTACAGCGATCAAAAAAAGTGATCAGTGAATAGGATTTTTCTACCGACTTCCGACATAGCATACTCAGTTTACGTTAAAACACATTGTTTGTTTAAAATTTAAGTTACAAAAATATTGTTATATATTTCTTTTATCAATTATCGAAAATACACTCTCTTTTCTATTTTGTGTATACATTTTGCTGAGTAGTTTCAACAACCCAACAAAAGTCTTTTTTTTAGGAGAGGGGGAGGAGGAAGGTTGAATGTGAGAAAGTGTTGCAAGGGTTTACTTGTATTGACTATAATTCGCAAGTTAAAATGTTAATTAAATAGTCAATTTAGCGAAAATACTCTAAAACTTTCTTTCATATACAAACTCTCTCTCACACACTATCTCCATCTCTCTCATACACACCTCTTTCCCACTCTACCCCTTTCACACGATCTTTTTCACACTCACTCTCAATCTCTAAGACTCACTTTCTCCATACTCACCTTCTCAAACTTACTCTCTAATACTACCTCACACGCTTACATACTTACCCTTACTCTAACATTTTCTCTGATAACCCATTTCCGGTAAATAAAATTGTGAGAAAAGGGCCGAACCAATTTTGGCAAACTGTGATTCATTTTAAAGGTTAAGTGTTCAGGATGTCGGCAAAATAGTATCTTCCAAAGAAAGCCCGATTTTCGTAGCAAATTTCCATCTTTTCCTCTGTGCGCGTAATGGCTCATCTGTAAAATAATCATTTGCTTACATCACCATGGAAACCCTGATTTGTATACGATTGTATATCAGTAAATAAAATATTTATCTTTGTTCAGAAACAATAACGCAATTCTCACTTAGGTGGTAAAGTACAACAAATAAGTAAAGATGTGTGTGAAGGTTTTTTAAAGTTATAATCGTAGGGTGAAGAAGAAAAAATTACTTTTGACGTGAATACGTCTTTAAATTTGCTACCATAGGGAGGCAATCCAAAAACCTAATGATAACAAAATCGGGGGATACAGTTTGGCGTTGTAGTTTCGAATCTATCCTCTACATACAAAATTAAATTATACCACTGGATAGCTAAAAGATCAAAGAATACATTACGATACGCGAGAACAGTGACGCATCGCGCGCGGTGGAGGGGGAAGCGCCGCCATTTTGAGGTTATTTTGCTGCGTATCGAGATTTGCAATTAGTAAAACTTTTGACTCGGAGAAGCTACGATATCGTTTAAGTTTTAATCGTCAGCTGTCGTCAAAATCTATCGATTGTATATAAATCATTAGTTTAAAGTAGTGACAGTGAATATAATAAGGTGTTAGAATAAATAATTATTATCAAAAATCTATCGATTGTATATAAAACATTATTTTAAAGTAGTGAAAGTGAATATAATAAGGTGTTAGAATAAAAAAAAATATTATCAAAAATCTATCGATTGTATATAAAACATTAGTTTAAAGTAGTGAAAGTGAATATAATAAGGTGTTAGAATAAAAAAATATTATCTTGTATGCCATTTGTGTCGTATTTTTCGTATCACAGACCTATAATTAATAAAGATATATTGTAACACAATAATTATTTGTTTCCTTGCTTTTATCCTAAATACATAAATAAAAATATTTTATTTAATAAAAAAAATATAACCCGTTACATAAACGTATTCACGTACAACACACGGCCGTGTCCATGACACAGCCACCCCCCATTTTTTGTTTAAAATTAAACACTGAACGATCAAAATCAATTTAAAGTTGCCTTTGGCGGGTAAATCTTTGAATAGAAAGTCAAATGAGACTTCATTCTATATAACTTTTCCCAGTAAAAAAAGTTTGAATACAATTTAACGCGATAATTTGCAGATATCGCGCTGCAACTTGCCACTAAAATATATATATATACACACACACACACTCACACACACGAGTGCGTATTTACATAGCCTTAAACTCTAAGTATAGGACTAATAAATACAATATTACACCTAAAAAATATTAAACACATCTCAGTCTAAGCCGAGTAAATATTACAACATACAAGTCATCCCCCCACTTCAGTGGCCACATGGTTTAAGGCACTACTCTCGCAATAAACTAGACTGCTTATGATGGCAAGATCGTGGTTCATTCCCAGTTGGGTGTACTGAAAGTCTGGTTCTTAAATAGTTTCCCACTCTCTCTATCCACGCAATGTGGGTACACTTACTCTAAATTCAACCTTCCTCATCCTTAACCCATTGGCGTAATTAGTTAATATGGGTATACTCCGTGCGGGTAGTGAAATACGGTGCTCGTACACAACACCAATTCAATCGCATTAATCTTATTGTTGACGTTTGTGTTTAATTTCTAATTTAGGTACATAGTAGCACTAAAATGGACCACGATGGTCATGGGAGTAAAATGCTCGCCTCGAGATTCGATGTTCATGGGTTCAAACCCAACCCAGGTCGACGGTTATTTCTTGAGCGATAAAAATTCGTAACCTAAGGTATGTATATGCAAATTCCTTTTCCCTGTAAAATTGGTAGGCCCTTTCGCTCTAGTTCCTAGAAATTCTCGTGCAAGTTTACTACCGAAAATACTTTTTTTAATAAAGAAGCACAAAATTATACAAATTAATCATAAATGTGTTTTTAACTTTCAATATTCTTATTGGCGATGCTTCGTAGTTATCAAAGCTAACACTTTTTCGTAGTGAAGTTGAAGTAACGGTGATACGGCACACTAAAAAAGAGCCTAAAATTTTCAAGGCACACCATGAGTTGTTTTAAGGGAGAAAATTTTTAATTCAAAAAGGGGCGTATTAAAATTGTGTTTGAAAGTCCAATAGTTAAAATTCTAATCATTTAGTTATTTTTAAAAATAATGTTGATTATGGGTTTCAAAGGGTGTATTTCTATTCCTCAATTCTTTTTCTTTCGATTCTTTTTTATCTTCCCCAAAACTTCCGTGGCACATCGGTTGAGATACTCTATATATTACATTACGTATATATCCGCATTCGTAGTAGATTAAACCTGATTTCCTCAAGCCCTGTCGCTCAGAGAAACGATTTATTTCTAATATTCTACATATTTTATTCTGACACGACCTTAAAGAAACATTCTGGAATAACGAAGCACAAACAAATCCTAGTCGACTACTTGACAACTCTGCCGAGATTAAACACGTAGTTTCTCTACAACTACATTTGTTTTTGGAATCTAATATGTTTCGTGAAATGACTTCAATGTTTCGTTGCATGGTTTACCTTGGGGATATTTGCAAGCGTCTGGTACAAAATGATTATGAAATATTCTCTTGCATTTTCTGTTTCTACCAGCTTTACATTCATATTTTAACAATCAAACTTTAATAAAAGGACCTGTGCGCTAGATCTGTTAAACAGTGATAGTATTTTATGGCAAAATTGATTAAAACCCTTGATGGCTATACAGTTAATGATGATTACTCTGCTGATTATATAAATATTATTGTTAATGCACTGCAACTGTTTGGTGGGGTAGGTGAAAAATAATCATATGCAGGCGTTTGAGATCTCTCTTTTTTTCTAGTATAAATAGTGTCAGTTTTTTTAATATACGACCAAAATGCTAAAATATAATACGTAGGCATTTTTACTTGCGAATGTTTTACGTTACTATGGGACTATTAGTATCAGGGTCCTAATGTAATTTCCTAACTACTCTCATTTCGACCCATACCTATGAGGTGGATGGACAAACGGCGTTGGTAAAAAAGAGGTCAGGATTCAAATCCAGGACGGTTGTATTGAGGCTATATTCCCCCCAACACCTTAAATAAATGTTTTTTTAACTTCATTTACACGCAAATGCGATTACACTTACTCTCAACCATATCTTACCGTTCCTTACCTCATTAGTGTGAATACGCTGATAGCCTTGGTAGGTAGTCATATACCCGGACTAAGTCACCTGTGGCTTATCGAGTATGTCACGTGGGACATTAGCTCTATTTTAACTGTGATGTAACCCATTTCGGGGGCATCTTCATCTAAGGAGTTACTCTCACAGTAAATTATACTGCTGATGACGGGGAGATTGAGGTTCGAATCTCAGTCTGACGTACTGAGGGTGGTTTGTCCAAAATGGTTTCACACACTCTTCATGAAAATGCGGGTACACTTATTTTAATTCAACCTTCATGATCCTCAACCCATTCCATTTGTACGCAGGCGTATGACGCAAGGCTAGCAAAAACTTTGAAGATTCCTGCGGTCTTTTTGGGAATTCGGTGCGACCTTTTCTCATATTGGGATAGTTATGTAAAAACTATTATTTTCCCGTGGCCTCAGCTCGAGTTATTGTCGGTTTTTAAGAAACCTGCCCATTAAAATAATACCGTAACGTTTCTGATCCCAGGGGTTTTAATTCCATGCGCAGAGAAGAAATCGCGCAACGTTTAAGATAGATGATGAAAACTTTGGAGCTGATAAAAAATGTATTTGTAAACTAAAAAAAAAATCAAAATAGAATAACTGTTTCTGATCTAACACTATACAACAGACATACAGAAAACGTAAAGATAGACGTTTTGTTTTTTATAAGAAGAAAATAAAAATATTATAGTTTCTCAAACAACTGTTTTAATTAGTTAAAATAAAAAATAGTTATATTTAAAGCATAGTGCTAAAAACGAACCGCTCTTATCAATATATATTTTATATTTATTTTAAAATATATATATATATATTTATTTATTTGATGCCATATATATTTTAAAATAAACTTTTCATGAAGTGTGTGCCCTTAAGAGGAATGCGTGAAGTGACGTTTGGCTTTTCAATGCCAAAATGGTTCCCCCTCACCCCCGAGCCATTCCATAGTGTAATAATGCAAGGTAAGCTTTCTATCTGACAGGGTGGGTTAAGGATGCATGCCGCCCCTCCATCTCTTCCCGATATTATTACTCACCCTCTTATCACACAACACCCCGAGGCGCTTCTCAACAGGGGGGAGACTAGACTCACCACTAATTGCCTCATTAGCGTATTCCACTCGGTCACGTACAGTAAACACCAACACTGGTCTTTTCAAGAGTGAGTCTTCAACAAAATCTTCCGTTCCGGCCTTGGGATTTATTTGGACACTACTCCATGTGGTGCAAAACTATAGTATGATTCTGGCCGGAAGAAAGTTTAAAAAAAAAACTATAGTATGATTCTGGGCGGAAGAAGTTTAAAAAAACTATAGTATGTTCTGGCCGGAAAAAAGTTAAAAAAAAAATTGCCGACTACATTTTTCTATAATTTGGGTTGGGAAGGATTGTGAGTTCAGAGCAATATTTTTTTCCATTTCGATAGCAATAAATTTATTTCGGCAGATTAAATCAAATATTTCTCGAGTAGAAACATAGAATTGAATTGTATGCATTTGGTAATATCAACAATTTTTGAATATTTATCTTGAACATATTAGTAATTGATGAGAAACTTTTTAAACTATTATAAAAAGTTATCATAAAGTTCTATAACACCCTTGACAAATATTCTAGAACTGTTATCAACATGTGAGGAAAATTAATCGCTTATGTTTCTACTGGAGAAGTATTTGATTTATTTTAACGCAAAAATGCAATCTATAAAAACTGTAAAAAAAAAATACTGTGCTTAGCTCACACACAATTCCTACTCTCCTACCTTAAGGCCGGATTGAGTTAGTTCAACATCAATAACATTATACTAGACCTATATTATTTGTAATAGCCCATAGGTATTGATACTCATATCAAAAGTGAATCAACAGATTACATGACATGATGACTAGTTTTTAATTATTTATGAAATTTTTTTTTGTAACTTTAATTCTTCTTGTCTAAATCGGACTGTACTTTAAGAACACGGGTGATAATTCACTGTTTAAAAGTGTCGTCACGTCTTTGTTCAATCCATAGCAACTTTAGAAGTGGGGATCACGGTTAAGTACAACCTTTTAGAGCCCCCTTGCCCTTCTCACCGCTTGCCCTCACATCCTCACACTCCTTCCCCTCTCCAACCCTTTGCTCCTCTAAGTATTACTACCCGTCCAGGATATCCGCATACATTCACACAAAATGGGGTGAGGATAAAGATGGTGGAATATAGAACGATGGTCCCCAAAGGGTGTGCCCTGAAATTCTCGACGTGATTATTATTATTATTCTTGTTAGAAAAAATAAATTAAAGTCGTTATATTATTATTTTTTTTAAAGATAAAAATGTTCGAAAGCTTTAATGTAATTAATTTAATTTTCCAAGAGAAGTAAGCGCCTTGCAACTAAAGAGTTAATTAATTAATGAGAATCTTGTCGTATCTTGTTGACAAGTTCAATTCATGGTTGAATAAAAGACACCCTTTGTTTCCTTTAGTGTCACAAACCTGCACGTTTATTGTGCCAATATTAATATTTACATGAAAAAATAGTGTGTCGTAGACAAAAAAAAAAGTTCAGAACCTGATAACATATATCCTAATCTTCATGGACGGCTAGTGGGTTTGTTTTAAGGGGAAGAGTGGTGTGGATGGAAAAATCTGGGTACATCCTTTCAGGTTTTTAAGGTGGTGTGGAAGGGGGCGTGAGAGATGGCCAATGTTTTTGCAGTTTTTATTGCAAACATTTTTGGCCAAAATAAATGAAATATGTTTTAGTTTAATTTTCTTCACATGATGACATCAAGAGACAACAGTTCTTGAATACCTGTCAAGAGTGTCCTGGGATTTAATGGCAACTTTTCCTCCCTCGGGATTTAATGGAAATTTTTCCTCCCTCCTAGTTTAACATTTTTATTATTTGATGTTGCTATGCTCATGACGGATATTCAAGAACTGTTTTAGGTCACCATGTGAAGAAATTCAAACTATTATGTTTTTGCTGGAGCATTTTAACACTGACCTTCCCTTAACGTACAAATCACACAAGACGAGGCATACCTACGGTTGGACAGAATTTTGATGACGTTGATGAAAAACCATCCATTACTTACGATGATTACGAGGGTTTCTTTCAAATTAACTTATTTTAACTATTTCATTTTATTTCACAGCGAAGAAGTAAAATTTTAATTCAAAAAAGAAACAAATTAAACATCAACTTGAGGTATTTTCAAAATTTAAATAAATTACAGCATTGCATCTTTTATTCATAAGATCGAATGTGTAGTCGAGTTTTGATTATTTCTTAAAAGTAAAATACGTTATGTAGGCCTCTATCCAGCGCTCGCTAGGTAACCCTTTTTTGCACGCAGAATCTATAAAGTAGCTTTGTTATTTTTAGTATGTAAAATTAACCACAGTGAAAAGTAACCAAATATTAAATTATGTTTAGATATTTACCCCTTATTGGTTTGGATTGTGATACAAAGTGCGAAAATAGGCTGACCAGAACACAATGTCAAAATAGAGATATATTAGGCGTATTCCGAACATGTTTTAAAAGTTGACATTTCTTTTGAATATTAAGTTATAACTTCTCTATAAACAACACTTTGAGCTCTGGTCTTTTGGTGCTAGTAAAAAAGAAAGAAGAGTGTCACAGAATAAATAACTAGTTATTAAAGGGTTGTGATTAAATCAATGAAAATTATTACTACTACTACCACTACCAGATTTACCCAGTTTACCTTTTTCCAACTCATTTATCCTTCTAACCCGTTTTGCTCTTTTTATAAGTTTTTGTCTTTTAACCTCTTTATCCTTTTTACTATTTTTTTTTACCTTTTCATACAACTTCTATCATTTTAAACGGCACCATACAAACTGCTAGACAACAAACTGCTCGACAAGCTATAAAAAAATATTTGGAAGGCTGGGTGGGTCAAGTGGCCGACACGACTTGGACCAACCGCTAGACAAGCTCAAGTATAGGAGTACAAAGTGATAGACAACCAAGAGATTGACACGAGAGAACAAATCTGTAAAAAGACCAACTGCTAGACACCCAGAAACGACATGGGCCAAGTGATCGACACGAGCTGGACCATGTGATAGACAAGCTCCCATATAAGAGGACAAAGTGATAGACAGCCAAGCGGTCGACACGAGAGGACAAACATCGAGATGAATCCAGTTAAGAGTGGCTCAAGTGACAGACAAGTTATTTCAAAACTAACAAAGT
>CABFOW010000749.1:54156-114770 GCA_902141385.1 Timema californicum | reverse complement strand
TAAGGTGTCAGACTTCTATGCTGGCGGCCGGGGTTCAATCCTCGGTCCCGGCACAGATTTATCTGATTACCAAACCCTTCCTTCACCTCTGACAAGACATCTTGTGAATGTGGGGAATGCCAGACCTCCACCGTGGTTCGGATTCCACGTTAAACTGTAGGTCCTTCATCTCATATCACAATCACCCTACCATTACACATTAGCGTAAGTGCGTATAAACCGAACGGGTAGTAAGACGCGGTGCTAATAATAATAATAATAATAATAATAATAATAAAGGTTAAAGCTGTAAAAGGCGCAAAAAGGACATCAAGGCTAAGCAGAGTAAAAAAGTAGAAATCTAAATAATCTTTTTTAAATAGTGTCAGTATGAAGGTTGATAAAAGAGTAAGGTAGATTAAAATGGCAAATATCATCAAAAGTGTAAAATTCCGGTTTTGAGGTGCACATATTCGTGCCCAGAGATTACTAATTTTTCAATCTCGGTCCTTTGGGTTAGGTAGATATCTTGCAGCGCTCGTGACAGACAAACTCTTCATATTATTAATATAAATAAGATAACAGCCCCCTCACTCCTTATTCCAAAGTCCCATTTACAAATTTGATATTATCAGACTTATTTGTTTATTTGGGATAGGCCCTTTATCCTCCTACCACATTTAAGTTTGATACTATCATTTACTTTATTTTTTCTGTTAGGTTTGTAAGTTTTTAACCCCCAGCCCCTATTTCACTAAATCCAACTTTGAAATCTCACATTTTAAAACATGTTGATTTACTTGCATACTAAATTTCAACTACTTACCTTCCTTAAAAGTTTTTTTTTTCTATATATATAACCCCCTATACCACTATAATCCCAGTGCCCCATTTTGAAATGTCTCATTTTTAGATTTTTCTGGTTCCATAAAGCAATCCCTCTACCATCCTGCCAAATTTCAGTTTTTTAGCCCATTTAGAAGTGATTAATCGTTTTCTGGAAACACACATTCAAACTGACTTTCTTCTTTATTTATAAAGATAGTACACAGTAACCCTCAAGGAACGCAAATATTTGTAATAAAAACCCAAATCATATAAAGTATAGAACTTAAATATAGAGCACTGGTGATATGGCGAATGTGTATTTTAAAGGTTACATTGTAAGACCAGGATTTGATTTTATATTTTAAAATTATACCTTCATACAAAATAAAAGCACTTCTAAAATTACCAACTAGAAAGAAATAATTAATAATAATAATTTCGATATATCGTCAATGTACATTAGCTACCAGTAAAAAACATAAATAGATTTTTGATACATTTAATATCTATCAAATTTATCTCTCCCGATAAAATCTTCCCTCTCTCCCAAAATTGTACTATGGCTATAACATGGATTGGATATCTCACTCAAAATAAATTTTTGGGTGCGCCAATGGAGTTGGACCATTTTCCACTCTCCCGTTTGTACCTCATCACTCACATTGTTCCTCCGTCTGTTTGTCTGTCTATCTATCTATCTTACAGGGGCAAACAGTTGCTACAGTAGCCCCATGGCTTCTTTGGTGCTGACTGACAGCTCACAGCTTTAAAAAGTTACCAGACCAGATTACGTATCCCTACGCCGAACCATATGATCGGCAAAAACATGTGTTTAGCAGCTGTCACTTCTGACAGTCAAAATGTAGGCGTGTACCTAAATGTTGACTGTCAGAAGTAAGCTGTGAGTTGTCAGTCAGCACCAAAGAAGCCACGGGACTACTGTACCTTAAACACATCTGCTTTGTCATTCTTATTAGTTGTATTTATCTGTCAGTCGTGCTACTGAGAAATGTTTTGTTATCTTAAGGTGGAGTAGAAGGGGACGCGAGAAAAGACTAGTGTTGTTTTTTTTGCAATTTTTATATCAAAACATTTTGTTGGTGAAGATAACTGAAATAAAATTCGCCAGTAGAAGCAGCAAAGAGTTAAATTTTCTTCACTGGTCGACCTCAAAAGTTGTTGACTATCTATCAAGGGTGTCCTAGAATTTAAAGACAACTTTTTCTCTTGATTTAAAAAATGTATCATGTAGTGCCGGTATGCTCGTGACAGATATTCAACAACTGTTGATATCAACATGTGTAGAATTTTTTTCCCTTCAAACACTGCGTCTTACTACCTATTCAGTGTATACGCTTACAGAAAATTAGACTACGTTTCTACTGAAGCAAAGTTTTATTTATTTATACAAAATAAAAGTTTTGCTATAAAAACTGCATAAACACTGTCATTTTTTCTCTTCCTCTTCCGCTCTCTTTGGGAGGGGTAGGGGTGTGGCCTAAAAGAAAACTTTATATTAAGGTACATATTCTCACAGATATTTTAGTTAAAATTTTTCTTCAATATTAAATTTTATTTTATTTTCGACATACATTAGTTTCAACAATTATTAATGACTATTTCATGGTCCTTGTGGAATTTTACTCGGAACTTTTCCCCATAGTTTAAAGGTTCATCGTCACCGTACTCATGACCTATCTTCTTATATATTAATAAAATGAAGAGTTTGTCTGTCTGTCGGTCTGTCTGTAGTTATGTCGTGAACATTTCTTGATATCTACCTCAAGCAGAGATCTGAGATTTAAAAAATCAATAGACCCTGTAAACGAACGTTTGCACCTCGAAGCAAGAATTTTAAAATTTTGATTAGATTTTATCACACTATTTAAAAAACGGGGTCAAAAAACAAAAACGCGATGGGCAACGCAACGCAGGGCTAGCACTAACTTTAAAAGTATTTTCAATTCAACATTGGCCTACAATCGTTAAACTGAAAATATTTCTTAAAAAGTGAAAATTATTCAATAACTGTTGAGACTCTTTTATGGGGGTGGGGGAACAAATTATATGTATCTACTTAAATGGAATGTTAATTATTCTGGACGAAAATAGATTTAGCTACTGTTCTTAAAACAACAGACTATCTGTTTTAAATTTGCGTCTCCTCCCATTTTACCTTATATATATATATATTTGTAGGTGCCAAAGTTTTACTTTGTCAAGCGTAACAAGGATCTTTTGACTGTCGAGCATATCAAAATTAAGTATATCTTGAAGATATCTTATATGCTACCGAGTCCATTTTTTTAATATTTCGTATGTTATTTACTAATCGCTTGAATATTTGTGCTGATTTTCTTAAACAATAATATATACATATACACACAGTAGACTCGCGATTATCCGAGGCTCCGTGTTAACCTAGGCCCTCATTTTGTCAAAGTGGATAATTTTAACACACTATTTGTAAAATAATTAAATATTTTATACAATAGGTACAGTATTCAATTGGTAATGAAATTTTCTTGAATAATTTGAAACTTACAAATAATGTAAACAAATGCAGTACTTTCTAGTGATTTATAACCCGTAAATCCAACACGCTCCGTATCATCAGAGTTTTTTCGTATCCGAGGTAGGCTCAGTCCCAATTACCTTTGTTAATCGCGAATATATATATATTAGAAGTCACTGCTTGTGTATATAAAAATATACTTACGAATTAAGGTTACTTTTGATAGCACTAGCCACAAAAATAAATCAATTTCGGAAAACAACTAATTTAATTGAGATTATATTCCACTAATTTAATATCACATATAGGGCCTATAGAATGTCTCGTAATATCAATAATATTTTTATTTTGTATTAGCTTTCATATTTCTTATTTTTGTTTGTCTCATTCTTTAACTAATAGCACCCGTCAGCTAATGATTCTAATTGACTAAAAAGTCCCAAAATATGTTTTTTTAATTATAGATAATCACTGCGGGTCACGACTGGGCCTATTCATCATATTCCAATTTTTAAAGCCTCTAATAGACCTTGTAAAATATGGGATTTTGGATATACAAAACAACACCAAATTGAACGAGGCCAGATACAATCTTACCATGCACGTTAGTTAATACAAATTAAACCTTGAATCATCTCTACCACTAGGAAATCAAACGGCCCGTCACCTTAGCTCAGTTGGTAACATGTCTCTCTACTGAGCTAAGGGTCCCGGGTTCATTTCCTGGCATGGATGAAACATTTTATCATTGGTTAAATGGGATTTTCCCCTTTCACAGAGATGAATTAACACTTGGCGGCTGGATGTTGCGTCTGTTATATATGTAAGTCTTTTCATAAAGTGCACTTTAAATACCTCAAATAAATTAAAAGAAAAGAAAATCAAACGTTACTCTTTTTTAAAAAAAAGAGGAAAACACTTCGTTGATGCCGAGCCAAAAAAGATATGTTTAACCCGTCATCAAAGCAACGATGCAGTAACTTCGGCAATAATTCAAAAAGTTGTTTTTTAAACATCATGACTTGCTTTTACTTTCTTTCTTCCACTCGTAGAGAGAAGTATTGTGATCGCCAAAAAAAAAATCAAACTTGAGTTTTTGACAAATGTCAAAGTTTCATGATCACATGAAACAGAAAAAGTTGTTTTTGCTATGCCGTCTGTATCACAGCCTAAAACCTAAACTACTTCATAGATCGGGCTTAAATTTGGTATTTAGTGTTCTGATAGGATTCCCCCGAGAGTTCTTTTCAATTCAGATATCCAACCTTAAAATTAAGGGTAGTTGACTAAAGGGCAAAAAGTAAAAAAATATCTCTTAATCCGCTCTGTCGATTTTAATTTTTTTTTTATCCAGATACTGATTTAACATTACAAATAGAAGGTAACTCTTATTTCCACATGAAAATTACTTTAAGGGTAACATACATAAGCAGAAATGTCCTATATATTATATCCCGGCAACTATTTAAAATACGAAATAATTTATTGCTCTATCGCTGTATTAGTCTACTATTTGCTCAGTCGGTAAAACTCTATTTCGATTGTAGTAAAGCTGTAGTACAATAATTGGCTTGTTCGGTATAACATTATTTCAATTGTTGCAAAATTGTAATACAATTTGCTTGGTCAGTGTAACTCTATTTTGATTGTTGTAAAGCTGTAGTACAATAATTGGCTTGTTCGGTATAACATTATTTCAATTGTTGCAAAATTGTAGTACAATTTGCTTGGTCAGTGTAACTCTATTTTGATTGTTGTAAAGCTGTAGTACAATAATTGGCTTGTTCGGTATAACATTATTTCAATTGTTGCAAAGCTGTATTACCATTTCTTGGTCGGTATAGCTGTTGCGCCATGAAGTTTTTAATACTATTATTAAAATCTTTTATTTGTATTTTATAAAACATGGTTTTTTAGCTATAAACAAATTAATATATATTTATCATAATTAAATATGTATAATATATATTATTTACTATGGAGCTCTTTGAAAAATGAAATTTATTGTTTTGCTCTTTGGTTGACCTAAATCTTTCCCAATGTTTTTTAGAAGCATAAATTATTTCATTTATGCTCTTCGATGGAGTGTTTGCAGCAATGTATATCATTTAATTTAATTTAATTAATCTTACGAGCTCTTAGTAAATATCTCTAGATTAAGATAAAATTATCGTACCGTTTATTATAACTTCGCGCAAAAATGAAAGCGGGTTTTTAAAGAATTAGCTTGCTTAGATTAAAGCGAAAGAAATATAAGACATTTCCTACATTTCTACTGTATCAACAAGGATAAAATAGGTTTGATATATTGGAGGATTATGATGTTAAACGCCACCAGGTGCGATAGTAACTTGTAATCCTCCTTGTCAGTTTGACATCTTACATGTTTTAAATCCCATTTTAAAGTATTATTATCAACTGATGTGGTGTAGAAACTCTTATAGCTCTTTGTAATGTGTGTTATTATGTCTATAGTCGTGAACTTAAATGTCCTTAAGGTGTGGGTGTAAGAAACGCGAGAAACTACAATGTTTTTGCAGTAATTTTTAGCAAAATATTTTTTGTGTAAAAAACAAAATAAATTAAATATAGTTTCAGTACAAACATAAAGAATAATTTCCTTTATATTTGATACGTGGTGATATTAACAGTTATTGAATATATATCAATGGTGTCTTGAAATTTAAAATTCAAATAGCCAAAGCTATTATTTCTGCTTTTAGTGAGGATTACTTCATCTAGATATCATATTCAGAAAATTGAAAAATGACACCTGGACATGGTAATCAAACCCAGGATCTTTGGCTTAGTACGCCAATGCTCTAACCAATGCGCTATCCAGGAATCGCCCCGTGCCCAGGGTCATTCTTCACTCATATTTTAAGGCAGAGTCTGTGATGGACGTGCAGAAATCGTCGGCTACAAATGTGTGATTTTATTAAGATCACGAGCTATCAGATAACCCATCTCTGGGCACGGGGAGATTCCTGGATAGCTCAGTGGTTAGAGAATTGCCGTAATAAGCCAAAGGTCCAGGGTTCAATTCCCGTGTCCAGGTGTCATTATTAAATTTTCAAAACTGGAATTTAAATAACTTTTTTTCATTATTTAAAAAATGTTTTGCCTAATGTCGCTTAAGACGGATATCCAACAACTGTTGACAAGCCATGTGAAGAAAATCAAACTCTATGTTCCTAATAAGGAAATATTTTATTTGTGTAAAAAGAAAGTTTTGCTATAAAAACTTCAAAAATAGTGGTATTTTCTAGAATTACCTACATCCGCACCTTAGCAGTTTGAATTAGAAGCCCAACCTTTCGGATTAAAGACCGCTACACTTTCCGCGTGCGTTATGATATTTATGAAGTTTAGTATGATTTTTGGTATGAAGGATATTTAAGACATTAAATAATTTGTGGTCAAATAAGAGAATTTGTCACCATATAATTAGGTTTATTTTATAGATTTGGGTGCTTTCTTTCAAAAATGGCATCTGTAGATCACTGACGTGACGTATGAATCCTTGAAATAGATCAAGTAAACATTATAGCTGTCATAAATTACTAGGTTCTTCCTACGAAAATTATAGATTGGATTATGAAAGGATGAAATTTTATAAAGTACTGAGATGTATATTTTTTGTTGTCATAAAAAATATTTTACTATATTTGTTAGTGCATTTGTTGACCTTGATGGCCCAAGGATAAAAGTGCTCGCCTCAGAACCCGGTGTTGACGGATTTTTCTTCAGCTATAAAAACCCGTTGCACAAATTCCTTCGCAGGGTAAGTATAGCCGCCGGATTCATGTGGATTGCTGCATGTAAAAAAAACCCAAGAGGTATGTGAAAATACTTTTCCCTGCAAAATTGATAAACCCTTTCATGCTCGCTCATAGAAATTCTCATGTGCTGATCTAATCAGTCGGTTCAGAAAATGCTCGTTAAATACCTCAAATAAATAAATAAACTAAAATTGGTGGGTTTTTTTTGTCTTGATAATATCTATCTCATGACTTAAGGTATGAATATATGAAAGTAGTTAAAGTAACGTTTTTAATCATTGGATACGATCCTTCCTAACAAGAACCGTGCTTTAAATGAGGTCCCACACGTATGAAAATGTTCCAGTTTCTGACTTGTATTGCGTTAACGTTATGCTATTGAGAGAAGTGGTTTTGGTAGCCCTAGGGTACCAAACAGAAGTAGTGACGTGTGTGTGTGTGTGTGTGTACGCGTCTATGTATCTCTGTTTGCATAACAGCTATTAAGACCCTGAGGCAATCTCATGTAAATGGTATTGTTGTATCGTGTGACGTCATATATGCAACTAAAGTGAAAATATGCAAATGTTAGACGTAGTCTAAAGCTATCCCTGAGAGCCATATCGAATCGTTTATTTGAAAATCTATCCTTTATTGTATTAGTGCCCCCCCCCCCTAGTTTTGGTTATATTTGGTATATTTTTTAACATATTCGTTTTATTATATGATTTTTTGAATTTTTTTTGTTAGTATATAACACGCACCACTCCGCTTTGGAAGCCGCTTGGTCTAAGGCGTCACTTTCGCAATATTCTGCCGATGACGGGGAGATCGAGGTTCTAGTCTCGGTCGGGTGAACGGTGGGTGTTTTTTCCAAAAAGGTTTTCCACTCTACCTCCACGCAAATGCGGGTTCAATTCCTCTAAATTCAACCTTCCCAATTACTAATCCATTAGCGTAATTAGTACTTAAGCGTATAACCCGAACGGGTAGTAAGATGCGGTGATTAAAAAAATGTACCGGTGGTCACGCTGACAAAAGTAACGATCTCGTCTTATTTGGAAAGGAAAGGGTCAGGGTTAGAATTACGGTCCCATACATCAAGTTTTTTTTCTTATATTAAGGATGAACAAGTGGGTTTACAATTAATTATAACATTTTGTTGTTAGGAACCTTTGTGCGCTCTTGATAGACGAACTTTTATCTAAGGATTAAAAAATGGTTGTTTGGTTTTCGTTAAAATTATCTTGGGTATAAAAAGAAACCTCTGATGTATTTATTAAAGTTAATTTTGGATTTACGAATAAATATTTACAAAACTTTAATAAATATAATTGTAGGCCCTACTTTTTACATAACAATGGGAATACTAAGGAATGTCATCCACAGTGTTTATTTTAAAACAAAAGTTTTTTTATTCAAGAATGTACAAACGGGTTTTCAACAACAAAATATCAAAATAGGTTTTAGCTAGCTTGTCTTAAAATGTATACACCATTAGTGTAAATATACCAATAGCTCGGACGGATATTAAGACGTGGAGTTTACAGTTAATATAAAAAAAAGTTTAGTATCTGATTTTTAGATATTAAGATGGGAGTGTAGGGAACGCGAGATAAGGCCCAATTTTTGTTGTTGCGTTTTTTATATATATTTTTTTATTTAAATAAAATATTTCTCCTGTAGAAACATAGTTTAATTTTCTTCACTTGGTGATGTCAACATTTCTTGAATATTTGTCAAGTGTGTCATGAAATTTAATGACTACTTTTCTCTTCATTTAAAAAGTTTCTCGTCTAATGCCGTTATGATCGTGACACATATTTAACAGTTGGTGATATCAACATATGAAGAAAATTAAACCAGTATGTTTCTAATGAAGCAATATTTTATTTATTTTGGACAAGAAAAAGGTATTGTTATAAAAACTGCGAAAACACTGACCTTAATTCGTGTTCCTTACATCCCCCACTTTAAAAATCCCCGCTCAAAAAAGAAACCAAACAAACACTTTTACAATTTGTTATTTTTACTCAGTAACTAAAGTCCTCATTTTCAGCGACTACTGAGAGCAAACCATTTGCACCTGATGGTCTTACAGTTACCGCCTTCTTTTTTACGACTGAGATGTTGGAGGATGCGGCCATTAGACGTCGCCCGCACGTTTCGAGAACCCCCTCCTCCCCCCTTCTCAACTCTTCCCTTCCTTTTAACACGTCCAAGGTCAACAAAACAACCTCGATGTGCATTGTGGGTCATGCGCATTAGAGTTACCGGCATACAACAGTCCTTCTTATCTTCTCCCATTTTAGGAAGCAAAACTTTTTACTATTAAAAAAAAAGTTGTTCGTTTTTATCACTTAGTTCTTTAAGCTCAAGTTAAAAAAAACTTTATTCTTGTTTAGTTCCAAACTTTTTTTTTCTGCTACACTTCCATTGATAACTACTATAAACATTTTAATACCTTTATATTTGTTACAATGCCTTGGCTCAATTAATTGGTGGCGGGTCTGCCTATTGAACTAAGTGTCCTGGGTTCGATAACTGGCATGGTCGAAAAATTTGTCATTGGGGAAATGCGGGTTTCATGCTTTTGCATCATCTTAATAATAAATTAAATCTTTTTCAAATTAGAGTACAGTCCGATTTAGGAACGAATTAACTTTTTTTTTTCAGTTCTAAAAGCTATTCCCTAAAAGTAATGTTCATATTTTTATACTTCAATTCATATTTTTTGCTGCTGTCACGTCTGATAAAAAATATAAATATATATTTTTAAATAGAACTAATAATAAACAAACTATCATTGTTTACCGTGAAAAACTAGTTTGTATTTTTCTAATTTCCAACCTACATATTAGAAATATTCTACTATTTAGTTACGTATAGATATATACAGTAGTCCCATGTCTTCTTTGCTGGTGACTGACAGCTCACAGCTTACTTTTGAAAGTCAACATTTAGGTATATGTATCTAAATTTTGACTTTCATAAGTGACAGCTGCTAAACACATGTTTTTGCAGATCATATGGCTCGGCGTAGGGATCCATAATTTGGTCTGGTAACTTTTCAAAGCCGTCAGCTATCCGCTGTGAGCTGTCAGTCAGTACCAAAGAAACCATGGTACTACTGTATAGGCATATATATGTATATCGACCTCTATCGTCTTGGGGTAAAGTGCTCGCCTCGATATCCGATGTTCATGAGTTTAAACCCGGATAGGGTCCACGGATATTTCTTGGGAGTGGTAAAAATTCGTAGCACAGTTTCCTTTGTAGGGGAATTAAAGCCGTCGTTCGATCCCATGTCGATTGTGGCATGTGAAATAAGAATGGAAGGTATGTGAAAATACCTTTCCCGGCTGAATAGAATGCTGGATTAAAGGTATACTTTATTATCCGTGTGGCCAAACTTTTCGGTCAGCTACAAGGCACAATTCAATTCAATTTTCATAGAAAAAAAATTTGGCTACAAACTTTTTTTTTACCAAAATTGGTAACATTTTACTACTATACTAGTTTAATTTTATAGATATTCTATTAAAAATTGCAACTGCTCTAGGAGTTGACATATGAATACTTAATAAGTCTAGAGCTTTTCCATATGTCAGGCTCTTTCTAGGATAATTGTACCATATTAGTGCACCACTTATTTTTTTGATAGTCTGATGTTTGTTGTTATTTTCCTTTACATAAATAAATGCCATAGAAATGTAACATTTTTAGGTTAAAAGTCTTCTGAATTATTATATAATTAGCCGTGTACACTACTTAACATCTTTAATTACCACTGCCTGAATCAGACTTTTTTTTTACTTTGAAGTGACTCATATTAATAATTACATTTACGCTGGAAGTAATTAGCCACATCATACCCTAAGTAAATTTACCAGTAGCACTAAGCAAACTAATTTATTACCTACCTCAGAAAAAAATGTTGGACTTGAAAATTAAAATTTTAATTAACTACACTTTAGATAAGTTTTTTTGTTAACTTTAGAAAGTTTTTTATAACTAATTAAGGTTACACAAAAACGACTTTGGACTCGTTATAAAAAAAAAGCTAAAACTTTTTTACATAGTAGTAGTGCTCTTTAAAAGACAAATGAATATAAAAAATTGAGTTTTTGTTGTTGTTTTATAAAAAGATTATTTCAATTAATCCAAGCCTGGTTGTGTTGTATAAGAAATTTAAACATATAGCAATGTTATAGAGGAATCCAGTGAAAATTGTTAAATTGAGTAATATATTGTATAATATTATATTCATTTAAGTTAGAACCTTTAGATTCAGATAAAAAATACAATGGTTAGTCAAAGAAACATTCATATATCTAGCTGATTGTTTATTGATATTTGTTAGTAGGCCTACTTGTCTCCGGTCTTCTTATGCTAGATAATGAATGAGCTCAATTTCATAAGCATTTATCTTAAAAAGTGATTAATAAAAGTGTAAAAACATTCCAAGTCCTCTAGTTAATTTTTTAAAATACTTACCCGTAAACTAATTTTCTAATTTCATAGCAATAAAATAAATACAAACCTTTATTGAAATTAAAATAGTATCAAAATAATTTCGCTTCCTAAAAATATAATACTACCTTTGGAAAATGCAATAAGAAACTATTATATTTCACCAAAATAAATTATAAATAAGTAAATAAATAAACGGTACGGGGCATCGCACATACTTTCTTGTTCCTTAACCTAAAAATAAACGGTACGGGGAATCGCACATACTTTCTTGTTCCTTAACCTAAAAATAAATGGTACGGGGCATCGCATATACTTTCTTGTTCCTTAACCTAAAAATAAACGTTACGGGGAATCGCACATACTTTCTTGTTCCTTAACCTAAAAATAAACGGTACGGGGCATCGCACATACTTTCTTGTTCCTTAACCTAAAAATAAACGGTACGGGGAATCGCACATACTTTCTTGTTCCTTAACCTAAAAATAAACGGTAAGGGGCATCGCACATACTTTCTTGTTCCTTAACCTAAAAATAAATGGTACGGGGCATCGCACATACTTTCTCGTTCCTTAACCTAAAAATAAACGGTAAGGGGCATCGCACATACTTTCTCGTTCCTTAACCTAAAAATAAACGGGAAGGGCATCGCACATACTTTCTTGTTCCTTAACCTAAAAATAAACGGGAAGGGGCATCGCACATACTTTTCTCGTTCCTTAACCTAAAAATAAACGGGAAGGGCATCGCACATACTTTCTCGTTCCTTAACCTAAAAATAAACGGTACGGGGCATCGCACATACTTTCTCGTTCCTTAACTTAAAAATTGAGATATTCACTTAAAACTTAAAACATTGTTGCATAAACATAGTGGGAAAAAGAACATCATATTCCACCAAAGAACATAAATGAAATAATCTACACTTTTATAGAAATATATTGAGAAATAAAAAGTAACATCTCTGTTCACCGGATCAACCTCCGATTTCTCAGAACTTTAGTTAAACGAATTTATTTGCCAATAGCTCAACAACTATTTATTTTATGAAAATATATTTAAAAACATGCTTTTTGGTTGTTAATAATGAATGCTACATCTTTTATACAATAAGTTATTTCTTATATCAAAAAGTTACGGAGATTTGATAAACGTTGTAAAAATCCGCTTGTGTAAAGTAGGCTACTCTCTGTTATTTTCCTGGTAAAATGAGAGGCGCCATTTTGTTTGTAATGTTAAACAGTTCTTAAACCCCGCGCGCACATGCAATTTTTAGTCGGCCAACTGATAGCTCCGCGCGCACCAGCCGACTGGACAGTTGGTCGTTTGAGATGTCCGCGCACATTCAACAAAAAGTGGTCCTACTAAACCTTTTTCCACCAGTCATGCCATGGACTTGATAGAAAAAACTTGTGTATGTGCACTCGTAATTCATCAAAGAAAATTGAAACGTAAGAAAGAGTACTGGGTACATCCATTATCAAGTCAACGATTACTCAAAGGTCAATTCTACAAGTTGTATGATGATTTGCGAGCTTATCCAAATAAATTTAAATAAAGCCGGTCTACTTTCGATTGTGCCGAAAAAAATTATCAGTCCAATTCTGGTCAGCGTCTATTTCTCTTGATTAAAACAAAAGCTAATTATTCACTGAAACAAAAATTTTCATCAACGTAGACTAAACTGGGAGAGGAGAAGTGTAAAGTCAGGCGACTTTTCATTGCAGGTGCGCGCAGATGCGTTGAAAGCTGTAGGTTACAATCAGGTTGGCCAACTTCAGAGTTGCAGAGAGTTAGTATCAAGGCACAAACTATTTAATCTGCCGACTTGGTAGTTGCATGTGCGCGCGCTCGCATTTAAGTCAATGGTTCTCAATAATGCAACTGAAGAGTCGGCCGACTACAAATTGCATGTGCGCGCGGGGCCTTAGATACGAATTTAAATCAAAATCTTTTGAGAGGATTTTGAGAAACTTGTTTTTTTTAATCTTTCGGCCAATAAGTAAATAACCCTTAAGTTCAAGTTTATATATCTAATTCCAAAAACCCCTCCGGGGGGACATTATAAAAGCCGAGAGATTAAGTTTTACCCCAGCCAGAAAAATGGTTGCTGCTCTAAGCCGAGGTGTAGACACACACACACACACACACATATATATACATACACAGACGACATTGCACAAACCCTATTACTATTAGCCCCACGTCTTACTACCCGTTCGGGTTGTACGCACTTAGGCTAATGTGTAATGGTATGGTGTTATTGAGATGAAATAGAGGACCTACAGTTTAACGTGGGATACGAACCACGGTGGAGGCTTGGCATTTCCCGCGTTCACAAGTTGTGATTAATACACGTCTTGTCAGAGGTGAAGGAAGGGCTTGGAAATCAGATAAATCTGTGCCGGGACCGAGTATTGAACCCCGGACCCCAGCACAGTAGTCCAACACGTTACCCCTGGACCACCAGGTCACCATTGCAAAAACAACTCTTTCGGGTTCAGTGGGTAATGAAACGTTTATATCCACAATTTCTTTACTCGAGGGGTCAGGACAAAGTAAAAATGGTATAATGGAAACTGCGCTTTCTTTGTAAAGAAAGATAAAACATACTTGGCGTAAGAAAGTAATCAATTGTCTGGATGTGTAAATTAAATTTGCAATTGGATAACATAGAAACGTACAACGTTAGTTTCAAATTGATCTGGATGATCGGTGATAGAGGGTCAAGGTTCTAATCTAGACGAAGTCCATTAAGGTGGGAGAGTAGGGATTGCAATTTAAGCTCAATATTTTTACAGTTTTTATATAATAAAAAAGCTCGGTAAAATAAATAGAATATTCCTCCAATGGAAGCGTAGAGTTTATTTCTTCACATGGTGATATCATCATATCTGTCAAAGGTGTTATTTAATAACTTCATATTTGTGAATGTTGGGAATGCCAGGCCTCCACCGTGGTTCGGGTTCCACGTTTAACTGTAGGACCTCTATTTAATCTCACAATCACCCTATCTTTATACATTAGCGCAAGAGTGTATCACCCGAACGGGCAGTAAGACGCGGTGCTAAAAATAATAATAACTTCATATCTTCATTTAAAAAGATTCTAATCAAAGTCTACGATACTCATGACAAATGTTCAAGAACAGTTGATATAGCTATGTGTATAATATTAAAATCTACGTTTCTACTGAGGCACTAGTTGATTTATGTTTACGGATAAAAAATGCCTTTCCTCGCGAACACTTACACCACACCTTGAGAAATGGTGTTCTTCCTCATCTTTACCTTTTAGGTAAAATCGTAGTGTAAATTTCGATAGTTTTAAGCATAATAATTAAAAGTTTTGGATACCTAGTGATTTTCATCTTTAAGTGTAGATTGTATACAGGCCTAATATATAAAATAATTTATTAAACTTTTATTAGCGTGATAAATAGAGCCCACTGTTTTTTTTACAACCAATTATTACAATTTCTATGACAAGGAGGAAAACAAAGTTTAACATTAGAAAGAACTATCTCCACAAACATTAATGTAAATCCAGACAAATATATCTTTATTAGTTAGTTGTCTGACACCTTAGCTCAGTCTGTGACATATCTGTCTAGTGAACTAAGGGTCCTGGGTTCGAATCTTGGCAGGGCCGAAAAATATATATTGGTGAAGTGTGGATTTCCCCTTTGACACTGATGAATTAACGGCCGGGAGATGGATGCTATGTCTGTTCTAGATTTAAGTTTGTTTGTAAGTCGTGTGGTAATATAATCAATCACTCGGTTCATAAAGTGAACGTTAAATAACTAAATTAAATGAATAGATGGTTGAACGTCTTTCATTCATTGAAGCCCTATAAAGAACTGATCACTATTAACGGTGTTTTAATTATTTTTGTTGCAGGTGAGTTCTTCCTAGAAATACCAAAGGAATAATTTACGAGACGTGTGCGTGATTAGAACCACCACAAGGTTAGTTTTATGATACGATTTTGAATGCCCTTCCTTTTTTTTAATCCTTTATTTAATTATTTCACTTACAAAAAGAATAAAGTTAATAATAAACTTCAAGTGGTGGGAACGCCGACTATATGTCAAACTCATCTGGCTTGACGTTGACTGTGGAGGTCTGGGTTCAAATCCAGGCAGGTGTACTGAGAGTGTTTTTTCCTTGAATGGTTTCTCACTTTCCTTCCACGAAAATTCGGATTGATTGCCTCTGAAATGCTTCCTTCCTCATCCCTACCCCATTATAATAATCTTGCATGAGTATAACCTGAGCAGGTAGCAAGATGCGGCGATAACCAAATAACAAACTTATAAAGTTATGAAAATGTGAAATAAGATCTAGGGGTGTTATCCATATTCTCATCCTTAATGGGCATGGGTCAGTTAGCGTATATTTGATCTTTGTCGTAAATTGAGGACTCTTCAAAACAATAAAAACAGATTTAATAGCTAGACACAATTTTAGATTAAATCCTACGCTACTATGGGTCTCTTTCGGGATGAGATTTATAGTTTTATGTTTTGTGTAAGTTTTACGATCGAGTGTGCGTACCCAGTGTTGTTTGTCTTCTCTTTCGAAAAGGGCCCCTTCTCTGACATAGTCTTATATTATGTATTTCAATCTAAAACTTCGAGATACGTCTCAATAAAGTTCATGAACTACCGAATCAAATATGTTCCCTTTCTCTGTCGTTTTACAAGTTACTTTTTTTTTTAATTTGTATTCGAATGGCATGTTCTGGAAGAATTTTTTTTAAGAAATAAAATAAAATAAAAAATAAATTTTCTTTTACAAATAGTCTAGAACTTTATCTGAGCTAAACATATTAACTTTCTTTACTTCAAATAAGATTAGAATTGTAAGTTAAAATGTGAATGATTCCCTCATCCCCTACGTTGAAAATACTCATACATTACTAAATATCCTTTATTATTACGTATGTGTGAGGCTTCAAAACAAATATCAGCTTCGGCTTCGCTTTGAATAAAGTTCTGCTAGGAAAATTTCTACGACACATTATGACACATTTCAACATGTAAAAATGTTTCATAATAGATAATAAACTGTATTCTAGCACCGACTAGTGATGACGTATATAAATAATTATAGATAAGTACAGATATTATGTCATCGTGAAAATAATTCTCTTAACTATTTTCTTTACCTAGGTGCACTTAATAGATTTTTTTATCACCACGTCTTAAACTCGTTAGCTTATACGCTAATGTACTAATTACGTTTATGGTTTCAGGGATGAGTAAGCTTATATTTAGAGAAAGTGTACCCGCACTTGCTTGGAGAAAGAGTTGGAAACCACGTTGAAAAAAACCTCATTACACCCAACCGAGATTAGAAACCTGATCTCTCCGTCATCGGCAGTCTAGTCTGTTGAGAGAATAGCACCTTAGATCATGCGGCCACCGGAGCGGGTATGAATTTATTTAAAAATTAAAAGTAGTGCTCTGTGACGATATCAAAAACCTTTCTTTAACTCGAGATTTGACCTTGCTTTGCATTTGAAAAGTGACCTTGACACATCCTCCCTAAGTATTTATTTATTTGGAAAAACTGTGTAGCCACCAAAACGGCTAATTTAGATTCAGCATGCGTTTAATTTTAATTAAAGTGTATTAAAATTCACAATGATAAATTCCGTTAGAGCAGGCCAAATTCACTGTATGACGTAATCAACCACGGCCACTTTCCCTTCTTCATATGCATACCTTTGTGAAACGATAGCTTTTGGGTATTTTCTAATTAATATTATAATAAGTTAAGTTATTCAGACGCTATAATTATTAACCCGCTTCACTGACCGAATGGTCTAAGGCGTCATTCTCGTGCTAGACTGGCCTGCTGATGGTGGGGAGATAGGGGTTAGAATCTCGGTCGAGTCTACTGAGGATGGTTTTTCCTAGATGATTCACCCACTCACCTTCCTCGCAAATGCGGGTAGAATACCTCTATAATGTTTCCTTCTCAAACCTTACTCCTTCAGAGAAATTAGATAGGCGTATAACCTCAGCAGGTAGTAAGAAGCGTTGATAACAATAATAATAATAATTTTGAAAACTAGCGATTAGAGATTATAAGGTATTTTAGAGAACGCACACTCGTATTAGCTTGGAGAGAGGTTTGGGAAATCCACTATCATAAAATCACACGCAGGAACCCAATAACGGTACATCCAACTGGGGCTATAAGCTATAGAATCCCGTCAGTCGTGACCTTGTACAATTTTAATGGCAATCGTAATGGATTACACGTTTATGACGTACTTTTCCCTTTATTTTTTATAACTAGGGAGGCTTTAAAGTATCCGATGCTGTGTATAAGTTTCTCGAAAAGTGGGATACGGATATAAGGACGAATACGGAGAGAAAGGGCACGAAAACTAAACGGTAAAGTCGTGAATCGTAGAGCGTGTATCTTTAGGAAGCTGTATTCGTTTTGATCGTCTCTACGTGGTGAATACAAGCATTCATTCGCTTCATATGGTCTATTTGCACTTTCCATCTCGGGTTCAACCATTTGCGTCAGATGCTTTTTTTAAGAATATTTTTTTTATCTGAGCCACTTTCGCCCCGATCTTACACAGACAGAAGTTTCCAAACATCCATTTCCAAGCCGGTATACTAAAACGGGGAAAGCTTTTTTTGGTACATTGAAGATGAAATGTTTAAACTTATATGACGCCGAGCGTGCTTCTACACCCATTTTAATTACTCTAATAGGGTACAACTGACTGAAGAAGGTTGAATTTTGGTGCAATGTACTCGCTCTTGCGTTGATGAAGAGTGGGAAGCCATATAAGAATAATAACAATCGGAACAATGCGATTTGAACCCTTAACACACACACTCTCTCTCTCTCTCACCGGTAAACCAGACAAGATGAGCCGGTAATTTAGTCCACATGGCCCCAAATTGAATAATTACACTTATAACAAAGTTATATTTTTTACTACTGAGCTTCATTTGTAGAAGAATATTAACGAAGAGTTTGTCTACTTGGAAATTTCGAAACTATTTTGCGAAGTGGGTTGCATCTTAGATTGACGTACTTTAAGCACCATCACACACCAATGTACAAAACAAGGAGAGATAGAGATAGAGAGAAAGAGGAAGAACATGAGCAGTTCACCCTGCGAGCCCTCATCTTTATCTGCTTATGACAATTACCCTCTTCCTCTGACGAATATACACACTCACTATACTATTCGCGCCTATACACAATTGACTTGCTTTTTAAAACTACATTTTCCTCGTTTCATTTTATATATATACATATTCTTCTACGGACTTTTTCAATTTTACATTCTTACAGGAAGATTCTTACAAGCCATTTTTGTAATCAAGCCAAATAGTTTGAGCTGTAGATGATTTATATAAAAAAACTATTTCAAGATAAAAATAATAATTTTATGACAGTGTAAGACTTTTTTTTTACCCCAAATTATTTAAGAATGTATGGTTTTAGTTTCAACGTTATATCTTTAAAACTCGCCGAATAAAACATAAATTCACTAACATGGGCAATCCTATCTTGAGCGGCCGTGACGGCAAAAGTTCAATACTACCCATGCCAGTGGACACTCAGACTAAACTGTAAAGCTCATCCTCATCTAGTCTGGTTTTTCGGTGACGGAGAGATTTGGGATTGGATACTGTTGAGTGTACTGATAGGTTTTTTTTACCCCTAAATACCTCTTCACTTTTTTTTTACTAGTAAGCGCGGTTACATTTCCTCTAAACTATACTATCCTCATTCCTAAACCATTAGTGTAATTATGTGCGTAGATCCCGGACGGGTAGTAAGACGTGAAGTAAAAAAAACCTAACACAATATACTTTACAAATGTTTTATTAAATTACAAATCTTCCTTTTGAGTATTTAAAACTTACCCAGTCATGTTACTGGGATGAATTACTAAAATAGTCTATATAAAAGTAAAGTATTTGAGGCAATTAGTCTAATGCACTCTCCTTCTTTGTTACTTCCAATTATAAATTAACATAAATGAGCTCTGGACTTGTTTCTGTTTTATTGTTGAAATCTAGAGCCCAACTCGTGTGCCATCAATCTTCTTGGACTAATCTAATGATCCAAATCGGCAGAAGGGAAAAATAAAACACACCAAATAATAATGAGAAATAAAACTTTAATATCTTTAATATTATTGTTTGTGCCTTTTAATAATTATCCCCGTAGAAGATGTATTTTTGCCAAGCATATGAACGAATATATGACAATTGCGTACCATGGCAATTACGCACACCCAAGAAATAGCGACTATGGCGTACTGTTGTTTATTTTCCTGCCAGAGTTGGCCATTGGCCAATTTAAATGAATGACATAAAGAATATAAAGCTATGTAGGATATTTTTAGTTTCTCCCACCATACCATCGTAATAGGGATATAATTTTCTTCCAGAACCAATAACCACCCCATTTTTTAAAAACCTAAGCCAGCATATAATAATCTAAGCTTACCTGAACTAACTTAAGCTCATAAACTAACCTAACCCTCTTTCCATCCAGGGCGTATGCAATTATCACTCCGAAGCTGACCCCTACCTGGGTAGCCCACCCGCTTGACCCTTTGGTAACAATTTTCACTGTACGTAATTGTCAGGATACCATATGAAAATGCGCTCTCCAAAAACAATATATATTTATTTTTTACAAAATGGTAAAGCTTGATATTGAATAAAACCTCATGCATTATTTTTTATTTAATAATAATATTTACCACCGCGCCTCATTAACCATTCGGGTTATACGCTAAAGTACTATTTACGCTATTGGGCTAGGAATTGGGAAGTGAGCCCGCACTTGCTAAGAGAAAGAGTGGAAAACCATTTAGGGAAAACCACCCCCTGTTCACCCGACCTATATTCGAACCTCAAGCTCCCCATCCTCGGCAGTCTAGCTCTACACGAAACCAGCGCGTTAGCTAACAACGACACCGAGGCGGGAAAGTAGGTCCCTTTCAAGAAGTAAATTTCTACTAAAAACCAAGCCAGTCTTCTGAACTGTAAATTAAAGACGCAAACAAAGTTCTTTAGATGATATCTAATGGACTTAGTATGTTATTAAAAGTTATATATCTCCATTATTTTGATTACAATTCATTCTGCCTTCTCACGTGGTCAAAGAAGTGAAACTCGTCTTCTTTGTCGGTACTGCAGTAGGGCAGGGTTGTTATAATTCCAGCCGGGTGTAGGGAAATGTTTTCCTCTTGGTGGTTTTCCCCCTCTCTCCCTCTACGTGAATTCGTGTATATTTCCCTAGAAGTTATATTCTCCTCATTCCTACCTAGTTAGTGTAAATAAGCAGATATACCAGACGGGTTACTATGACGTAGTGTACGGTAAGACGGGAAAAGAGGGGGGAGGGGGTAAATTTATTGACTCGGTACAGTTTATTTGTATTTTTCTTACGTCTTAAACCATTTGTCACGTGACGCTTTGTCAAACGATCTGTACCCTATAGACCAAAGTGAACAAAGAGAACAATTGAAGTTAATTAAGGAGATATACTCGCTTCGGTGGCCGCATGGTCTAAGGCTTCACTCGTAGAATAGAATAGATATCTGATGACGGGGAGATAGGGGTTCAAATCTCAGTTGGGTGTACTGAGGAGGCTTTTTCTTAAATGGTTTTTTTACCCAACCTCTACGCGAATGCGGGTACACTTCCTCTAAATCCAGCCATCCTCATACTTACCTCATTAGTGTAATTAGTACATATTCGTACCTTAGTAAGACGCGTTGCTAAAAGAAAGAAAAAAATTGCCATGATGCGCTCTCATCTCATAGTTTTAATAATAAAAACTGATTGATCATATACTTCTCTTCGGCCCTTTACTCGATAAATGAAGGGCATAGAATAGTAAACATGATTGTTTCCCTTCACCTCCCTTTTTATCCCTCCCTTATATAGTTTATATATGATTTATATACATTCGCTTCAATCACTGCGGTGCTTAGAAACTGCGGCGATACAATCTTTCTACATTATATCTATCAATAGTAGCGATAACAGCCATGTAATTTCCTGCTCCTTTTGTTACTAAATAGCCTCCGCCCTACCGGTTGAAATGAGAATCTTTTTTTTTATAATATCATTATTAATCGCATTCCTGTACAGTTTGTTTGGACTTATATGGTAGCAATTAAATGAAGACTACCTATTGAGCCCTATCAACACTCATATAATGGACTTTTTAAATTCATGCTCATCGATGACTTTTTTTTTTTGTAAAATCAATAGCTCTCGATTTTTAATGGGATTTTTTTTCTGTTCGTTTAAAATGAAACCAACTAATTATCGTCAGGTATTACTTTTTTTTTTAGCACTGCGTCTTACTACCCATTCAGGCTATACGCTATGTACTATATACTCGAATGTTTTAGGGACGAGGAAGGTTGAATTTATAGGAAGTGTACACGCATTTGCGTGAAGGGAAAGTGTAAAATCATTCAGGAACATCAACCTCGATACAACCGACTGGGATCCGAACCCCGATCTCTCCGTCATCGACAGTTTAATCTATTGAGAGAATGACGCCTTAGACCATGCAGCCACCCATTTTTTTTTTAATTTTTTTTTTAATACGCATAACAGCTTGACATTTAAAAAATATTTGAAATTATTTTTTAACAATAGAATATAATATTTCCGTTTGCTTTGTAATTATTGAATATGCATTTTATACCAACCATTATGTAATTTAAATTACATTAGTAGTCAATTTTGACTGTTAAAAAGGCAGTTTTAAAAAAACAAATTATTATGGTTTGAATTTCAAAATTATCTAAAGAGCACAAAAATAAATATTCTAATATATATATATATATATATACATATGCATATATATATATATACATATACATATAGCTCTAATTATCATGTCACTCATCGTTGTTCACACGGTCTTAGGTGTCACGCTAACATTGACATGAGGTCAATGATGGAATTCGGTGCTTGACTCCCTGCTGGTTTTATTGAAGGATTTTTCCACCTATTTGACTCGTAATTCTTCCTTTACGAAAATTCGAGAGTATATTTTCCCTAAATACTATCTTATTTAACCTTATCATACGCTCGTAAATTTGCGGGCAGCCGGTATGGTTAGTAAGTAACACATGGCGTACGCACATGTGCTCACACACACACACACACACACACAAATAAATGACTGATAGTGTGGTGTTGCACGATGCCTAGCTAGTTACTGTAAAGGCGAAGCGAAGTAGGGTTTGTCGGATCAAATCTGTCACGAAATATTCGAAAGAAAGCCTGAAGGATGGACGAGGGAGTTGTTTTTATTCATCACGAAACGTGATATGTCTGTGTTCTACAGAAATATAGCACAATCTTAACTTAAGGCGATCGTTCCCATCTTCGATTAGAAATAAACTAAATAACCATATCGCATTCTCCTGTGGCTGAGTGGTCAGGAGGCTTACTGTGTACCGAAAAAAAAAAAAAAAACAGAGCGACTCTTAGCATCCACCATCCGCGCGCTGTCCACGGAGTGACTTGAAATGTTTTCTGTTGTCTCGGTTCTGAGCGGCATCTTGTTGGGAGAATCAATCAAATATCAAAATCAACCGACTCAATCAATGCGCATACGCTCAAAATAGTAAGAAACAGGCAGACAGCTCTGTTTATTGTATTTATTTAACACCGTTTCTTACTACCCTTACGGATTATACATTTATGTACTAATTACGATAATGTACTATGGATTAAGGTTTAATTAAGAGGAAATGCACCTAATTTTCTTGGAGGGAGAGAGGAAAACCATTTAGGGAAAACAACCCTTGGTGAACTAGACTGGGATTGAACCCCAGTCTTTGGCAGTCTAGTCTTATTACGAGAATAGCGCGTTAGATCATGGGGCTACCGAAGCGGGTTTTATTATTGTTGAAGGTAGATTTGAAATAATTATTTAAATGGAAAGCTGACAAGACATCTTGTGAATGTGGGGAATGCCAGGCCTCCACCGTGGTTCGGATTCCAGGTTAGACTGTAGGTCCTCCATTTCATCTCACAATCACCCTACCATTACAGATTATAGTAAGTGCGTATAACCTGAACGGGTAGTAAGACGCGGTGCTAATAATAATAATAATAATGATAATTTAAATGGAAAGCGGGCGTTAAAAAATACATATATACTTGAGACCACTAGATCACAGAGGTGGTCTATACAAATGTGTATACCACCTCTGTGATCTAGTGGTCTTAAGTTCTTGGCTATAGATCTAGAGGTCCGGGCTCGATCCCCGGTGAGTTGAGGGTAGTGGCTCTGGAACGGGGTCAACTCAGCCTCCTGAGGATAGTTGAAGATCTACTTGAATTTAAAAGTAGCAGCCCCGGTCTAGAAAACTAATATTGAAGGCTGGAGGGCTAGCTGTGCTGACGACATGACACCCTCGATCCAAGAAAGTTGGCCCTATCTTCTCCGACAGACGACGACGACTCTGATGGTATGGCTCGATTGAGGGTTGATGCCAAGGAGTTTTCTTATACATATTCGAATAGTCTGATTAGGTATTACTATTATGTGGTGGAAAAAAATAATACAATCATATACAAATAAAACACATCTTAATATAGCTTATATTATTGTTTCTTATTAAAAAAAATTCGCCACGTGGCCCATTAATTATCAAATTCAATTCCACTAAGTAAATTCAAAGAGTCGACCTAATGGTCCCACCAAAACTTTTCAAATCAATGGAAAAATAAGAGTGTTTTCTATTTGTTCCCGTTTCCCGGTAGTTTTTGAGTTCTTCATTGGCGCCGACGCTACTAAAAGTATCTAATTTTCTTTTTTAAACTCATTTGAAATGGTTTGATATTTACCCGTCTCTCAAATATTTTTTGGCAATTTGACAAGTATAGTCAGTTTAAGTGATAGGTTACATTTACGAGGCTGTTATATATATGAATGAATATGTTTTTGTTTTTTTAACCTTTTTACTTATCAGGAAAGGCCAAGGTACCGTGAGCAGACTATTTGAAAACAATGATAAAATTCTCGAGCCTTAGTTTACAAGTCTTCATGTTTGGTAATAAGTTAAGCTAATTTTAAACTAAATACTCTCCATGCTTCTATAATATAATCAATAAATTAGCAGCTAAAAAAAAATAAAGTAACTTGTCATGTTTGAGTTACTTGGTAAAATAGCCAAAATATATCAATTATCTGGGATTCAAAAATTAATTTATTTTAAAATTATGCAAATAAAATTGTGCTACAATGGTTAACAGTTTATTTAAAATTAATATTTAATAGAGGTTTACTAAAATTCACAAACTGAATATTAGAACACTATGTAAAAAAGATTTTCATTTTATTAAATGTAAACTACAAAACACAACCTTGGTTCTTGAGCATTAAAAATCATTGCAATGACATTTTTACTTTAAGGCACATCGCTTTTACCATTTTACTAAGATGGCCAAGATCACTTGTAAAAGCTAGTAATAAATTTAAATACTAATACGAAAAAAAAAAGTGTGAGTATTTTATTGACTTAAACAAATCTAGTTAAATCAAATTGTTAAACTTGATTAACTACATAATTATCAACCATTATGTTTAGGGTCACTCGTGTTGCATGCTAGGAAAAAAAAGACTCCGCGTTATTTCGAACCATATTTACCACTTCATCTTCCTAATATGGAGAATACCAGATAATTAAAACCATCAGTAGAACCGGTGTGGCTGGTGAAGTCTGTTTCCGCTCTTGGCTATAACACGGAAACATGAAATTCTACTTGGTTCGAGTCCCAACTGGGGGAGATAAAAATTGGTTTCCCATATTTTCTCTGCGACAATATGGTTATGCTTTCTTACAACTACTAACACTTACCCCTTAAGGTGGGAGGAGGGAGTTAGGATGTCTGGGAACGCGGTCAAGGATTTATTGAGGGTTTTTATAGTAAAGAACTTTTTTTTACCAAAGTAAATAAAATATTGCTTCACTGTATGCGTTTTGTTTAATTTTCTACACATAATGATACCAAAATAAGAATGATGGAGAAGAAATATGGGGGAAAAATTGCCGCAAAGGAGACCAAAAAAAAAGGAGTGTAAGGAGTGATAGGGGAAGAGGGAGGTATTTTACCAAACTGACTCGACCAAAGGCTGGAAATATTTGATGATTTTGATGATTATGATAACGCGATAAAGTTTAATTAGCATTTTACCTTCTCTCGAACCTTCGGAGAGAAAGAGAAGGAGAAAAAGAGAGAAAGGGAAAACTCTTGCGCTCATCTCAAAAATTGAACTCTAAATTTTGATAAATGTCGACGTTTCATCACCCCCTGAAACCTGACAAGTATTTTTTCGTGATGCCATAATATGGCTGTATCTTGGCATTGCAGTAAGTTTTTTCAACACTATTTCGCTTGCTGATGAGATAACATGTTGGTATGTAGCCTAGATTGTTTTCTGTAAAATAAGGTGTACAACAGAAGTAGTACCGTCTCGATACGATGAGTACTTTTTGAGTTTACTAACAACAACAAACAGACAAGACAGAAAATCTAATGTACAAAGATATTTATAACTTATAATATTATAACGTGTTAAAAACACGTTAACACTTACACTCAATGAAGCCCTAAAATAGGTTTAAAACTATTACTACCAGATCCAATAAGTTCTAATAATGTGTGGCAGATATAGACTCACTGCGACATCACAAGTGGGAGACGCCCAGTTCTCATCAAATTGCCCCAGCGATCGAGGTAACTCGGCTTTGAAGACCAACACACAAACATCTAACACTTAGACCAGATGAAGATCTAATGAGAGAAGCTTCCTTTCGGGTGTTCTCAACATCTGTTGGTGGGCGCTAGTGGTCAGGTGGCATGATATTAGTAGATTATCACCCCCTTCGAACTTGGAAATAACCCTGTACAATTTTATCAGTCCCGCTTGTATATAACGACCTGTCCTCGGTTCACGTTTACCTATTATATTATATTCGTCGGAGGAACTGCTGTAACATATTCACGAAGCATCTGATAAAGCTACGTACTGAAGACCACGATGGTTGAGGCGTCTGTCTCACCTCCTCGCCGCAGAGGAAGCTACGGCGGATACTATAAGTATTGAGGGATAATGCAATCCATATTAGTGTTTAGGCTCTAATGATCGATGTCTATATGACTTAATTTTTGTATGTCAGCACTACTGACTTATTTCCCTATGCCAATAAGGCATAGTTTCTATTAGTGGGCTTTATGCTCCATTTTTGAATGTCTATTAGTCTTAGTCGCAAATATTAGGTTCAATATTAGATTCCTTAGACTATATGACCATGCTGCGGCTAATTTAAAGAGTAGAATCAAATAATGGAGGATACCAGGTAATGTTTTGCTTTGTTTCAAGACCTGATTGGATCTGTAACTGACACTTGTCTCTTGATGTGTCTGTGTACTGGAATACGGTGCGAAACCTGTGGAAGTGCTACATGTCCATAGTAGTGGCCCGCGGGGTTTTGTCTATTGTGTACGGCCCCCTTGGGGCGGCTTTAGATTTAATAAAAAATAATAACTATTTTGTATAGTATTATTGTCCTCTTTTCAGGGTGACAGAATAAATATACTATTGATTGCTCAGGCAGTACTAATTAGGAATTGACTGGTCGTAGTATCTGTAGCGCCTAGATTCCTAGTTGTAAAATAATAGTTATCTTCTAGGAGTTTATAACATAGTAAGGTCTAGCTCTCTATGGAGTTAACCCAAGATAGCTAGATCATGTTAATAACCACCTTTGTAGCTTCTTAAACTAGGATTAAATTTATGTGGTTTAGTTCTTTATATTTAAAATTATGAGCTGTAGTTAGAAGCCTTACAGTCATCAAGCTGGAGTAGAGTTATGTATGATGAAATTAAAATTAGATTTGATTACCGCCACTAATTCATATTACCTTAGAGTTGCTGCCTTTCATCCTATTTGATGACTTAGTAATTTTCCTGCTTTAACGAGTTACAAGCTTTCCTATTTGCACCTATGACCTATATGTGTGGGTTATAAGGTGTACCTAGGTGCTTCTCGCCTGATGCTCCTTTGTCTAGTTATTTATATTATTAAATTCGTTCGTATTCTTATGTTAAAACAATGGATGATTTGAATAATTTCTACCTTTAGTCCTATGTACTTACTTTTGACTTGTTTGAATATTAATAAATTGATTTGTTATAATTGTAAATTATTTTTATACTTTGTCTCTTACAATCAACATTCATAACTTTTACTGTTATATATATGGCCATCTTACTGATTTAAAAAAAAAGGTAATATTTTGGAAAGACACGTACATCTACAAATGGATGTTGATAACACAAATATAACGGCTTGTTTTTGTCCTGATCACAGATAAATAAAACAAGCTGTTTGTGTCACTGAAACTGGGAACATAATTTATTTAAATAGCCCAAAAAGCAAATAAATTTGTTTCGATTAAATGTTTTATTCTTATATACAATATAATGAAGTTTATTATGTAATAAATATGAATTAATCTATGGAGCCACTACATTGTGATGTTCTGAAACATCGTTGGCCTCTATTACATGCCCACTGATTTGTACAAGCAATCAAGTGTATGGGTGATATTTAGCCTGGGTACGACGCCTATATTCCATTCACGGTAGGAATTACTCTCTGAAAGGTCTTTTTTCTTACCAATATCCTACTATATAGTAGATTTATGGTAGGGAAAAAGGCCTTTCAGAAGTCAATTCCTACGGTGAATGGAATATAGATGAAGTCTGATTTTTATAGGAAGCCAGTTATTTGAAAACTAAAAACTGATTTGGCCACAACGGCACGGGCCAAGAGGGGGAATTAAAGTTGTATTTTAATTCAAAGTCTAACTAACCATCTTAAGATAAATTATACAGTTAACCATGAGAAAGTATTAAACTTTTGATAACCTTTTAGATGCACTTTATAATTAATAAATCAAATAAGACACATTGATAAAATGCCAGATTTTAGTCATTTTCAATTAATGAGTGTAATCAAAAGTGGGTATCTTATACAAATCGGGTTTTGAGTATCCAAAACTAGTTCCAGGGGTGTTGAGTATAGTAAAATCATTAATTTACGCGGTTAATTTGTTTTGAAAGTTTCTACGAAGGTCAAGTGTCGCTTAAATACTAAGTACTATGTTAGTTTCAAACGATAGTTAAAACTAAACGGGTACTACTTATTAAAATAAATCTTTGATAAAAGGCAGCTTGCTCTCAATGTCTTAAAAAAGATTATGACACTATAAGCTACGAGTAAGCTCATTAGGAACGCCATATACTATATTTAATGTGTCATTTGAAAGATGACGTTTCCAGTCGTAAGTGGAAGTACTTTAACCACGTACTTACGAAAAATTGTAGCTTGAATCCATGTAAGTTGTTGACTTACAGTAGCCCCGTGGCTTCTTTGGTGCTGACTTATAACTGTCAACATTTAGATTAATACCTAAGATGTCAGATGTGACAGCTGCTAAACAAATGTGTTTGTAGATCATATGGTTCGGCGTAGGAATACATAATTTGGTCTGGTAATTTTTTAAAGCTGTCAGTCAGCACCAAAGAAGCCATGGGGTTACTATACTCTACTTTTTATTAGGACCAATCCGTGTATAGGATATATCTCTTAAATTAATTTAAGTATAACTGGGGATAGAACCAAATTCTCGTACACTCGTAGTCTATCTCTTTAAATAAATGACTAAGCTAAGAGGTCGTGATGTAGTGAAATGTATTTAACTTAATCGAGAAAAGTCGTTATACTGTTTTAACACTTTAAGTTTTCGAGTACGGGAGATTGAGAAATCGATAACATGCTTGAAAGTTGGTTTGGGGTTACAGTGGTGAATTCTATTATAATTTCAACTAAACTAATTTAAATACTAAGATATTTGTGCTAAAACGTCTGCACACATAATACAGAACTGAAACCGAGCTGGATGTGAAACTCTTGAGTTTGAGTTTGAGTTTGAGTTTGAGTCGATCGGAAAATTAGTAATAGCTTCTTTTTTTTTAGCACCGCACCCGCCTCGGTGGCGTAGTTGGCTAACGCGCTTGTCGTGTTGAGCTCGACCGCCGAGGACGAGGAGATCGAGGTTCGAATCTCGGTCGGGTGAACGGGGGGGGTGGTTCCTAAATGGTTTTCCACTCTCCCTCCACGCAAATGCGGGTTCACTTCCTTTAATTAATCCTCCCTAATTCCTAATCCATTAGAGTAATTAGTACTTAAAGCGTATAACCTGAACGGGTAGTAAGACGCGGTGCTAAATATTATATTATATTATTATTTAGCACCGCGTCCTACTAGCTTTTCAGGTTATGCGCATAAGAACTAGATACACTAACGAATTAGGGATGAGTAAGGTCGAATATAGAGGAAATGTACCCGAATTTAAGTGGTTGGAGAGTGGAAAACCCTACGAAAAACTACCCTATTTACACATGACCAGGATTTGAACCTCGATATCCCTTTCATCGGCAGTCTAGTCTATTGGGAGAGTCACTCCTTAGGCCATACGGCCACTGAATCAGGTTGTAAAAACCGGTATCACCCTCCTTTGGATTGAGGGGGAAAGAAACAACCTACTAGGATTATTTAATTTTTATTTACGTTAGTCAACAAGTAAAACATCAATGTATTCATTTTTCATGTGTTTGTATTATTTAAATGCCAAATAAAAATGTTTATATAAGATCAATTTTTAAATTTTGTTTCGGTGGAGAATTTATTATTTTAATACTTGCATGTCATTATTGCATGTCATTACGTTTTGGCTTGAGACTTTGGTCTTAAAAAAAATTATATTTTACGAATGATTTAACTGCATGTTTTTAGACCATATAACAGTAAAATATTTTGTGTAATTTCCTCAATCACATAACTCCATTACTCAAACGTGTAAAAATATTTATTTAATATAGTTTTCAATTTTATATTTTAAATGACCACAAAATCTGAACAGAAATATTTAAAGTTTCTTTTAAATCGTGTCTCCTATCCATAAACCGTATTCACAAGAATCTTATCAAAATAATTACATTGATAGAAAGCCTCTGGTTCCAATCAGAAAGTAGAACATATCTTTATTTCTATTTTATTGGAATTGCTAATATCTGTCAAAGTCGATAGCTGCGGAAAATAGGCCTTTAATTTAGAATATAATTATGTCCAAGTGACTCCAACTGTCATATACCTGCCATCTTACAATCTCGTTTACTATTACTCAACTTGACTAGACTCTGCTGATTAGCAACAGTTAATTGTGACTCTATGCGCTCACATTAACTTGTCATGGGCATACCGACATTATATGACAAACGTTTTAAATAAATAGAGAAAGTTGTCATTTAATTCCAGGACACTCTTGACAGATATTCAACAACTGTTGATATCACCATATGAAGAAAATTAAACTCTTATGTTTCTATTGAAGCAATTTTTTATTTATTTAGACCAAAAATAATTTTTTGATATAAAAAATTACAAAAACAAGGGCCTTTTCTCTCGCTTCCTATATCCCCACCCTAAGATAAATATATCTTATTGTATTCACACTCCCTTGGCTGTGTGATCACTATTGTGGGCAGCAACTATTAGACACATTTTATACTAACGTTTCAGATTTTACATGGTGAATATACAAAAGAAAATTAATGCCAAAGTAGTTTTGGACAGTGATGAGAATTAAACTCATTCTCTCTTGATGAGAAGTTTGAGGTTTTATTCACGGCAGGGATTATCTCGGATATATTTTTCACTTGTTTTGTTGTTGTTGTTGTATATTTCTGATCCTTTTTACATGCTCATTTAGTTGCCTTTTAACTTAAGTTACTCTCTCAATTCCAGACCTCTCGGAATTTGTTTTTATGATCCAAGTGCACAGACAAAGTGTTTCCTTGTATGTGTTAAACGTACAATAAGATAGTGGAGAATGAATCGTTGCACGTGATCATACAGACGTCATAAGAGGTAAGGTGGGACACGTGCCTCATATCATATGACCTTCGCGGCCGCTAATGTGCGACAGCTGAACGCACCCTTTGGTACAAAAAGGCTATACCGACCTTTAGAATTTCCCACTGTACCACCTCGGCATGTCCTCGACTAAGCGGCGTAGATCGGTTCATCTCACCCTTTTGTTTAGGAGGGTGGGTATTTAAAATCGACTCATCGCACAACACGAGGTTTTGAAGTCAAATTACATAGATTCATCGCACCTGTCTCCTCGCCTGTTGTTTAGGTTAGGTTAGGTTAGATTTGATTTTTCAATTAAATAAAAATCTGTAAGCTTTTGATGTGAACGTATAAATTGAAGTTACCAAACTAATTATTGAAAAAGATTGGTTTATTCAAAACTCAATAAATCTGTCTGTAACCTGTGGTTGGGTGCGATGAGTCGATACAGTTGTTATGTGCGATGAATCGATTGGCGCCCGGACTATGATATCCTGGGATCCTCTATTGAATCTTGAACTCCTTCTATGCATTGCCGCAGCATTTGCCCGAGAGAAATTCTGGAGAACTAATAAAGCAATTTTTTTTTATGGAAATAACGATGAATATAAAACCTTTGATTCTTACTCGGTTATATATTCACGGCCAGGGTACTAGGTGTTTTGTCTCTTTTGGAATTAATCTAGCTTGTAAGTCGTGTGCTGATATAGTCAGTCAGATCATAACGTGAGCACGTTTAAATAGAACAAACTAAAAAAAAACTTCCATCCGGTTACGTTGGCCGCTCGATTAGTGTGACTTTTAACCTCTGACCTTTAAGACAAGGTGAGAATTTAGGGAACACGAGAAAAGGGCAGTGTTTATGAAGTTTTTAAAGCTAAAAGTATTTTTGCTAAAATAAATTAAATAATTATCCAGTAGGAACATAGAAACATTTGTTGAATATTTGTCAAGGGTGTTTTGCAATTTAATAACAATTATTTCTCTTGATTTAAAAAAGTTTTTCGTCTAATGCTGCTATGCTCATGACAGATATAAAAACTTTGCTCCTTACAATCCCACCTTAAGGCCTCAATATTTGCTTGTATCATTCTACCCCTCCTCTACCCAAATAAACTTCAACCCAATCAGGATTAAAACCAACAAAGTCCCAAGTGATTGGCCAGAGGCGTAAGAATAGACGCTGGCCAGATTTCTAGATATATTTCCACGTATTCATAAGTCAATTTATGTAATCACTATTGATAGATTTTATTAAGCTCCATGGCATGAACCTACAATCGAGACATACCGACCAAGCGACCACCATCCGTTGGTGAAGATATTACCAACATTTGCGGCTAGAGGGTGTCATGATGTCACCACACTGAGTCTTCCAGTCGTTGATATCAATTTTATAGACCAGAATCACTACTATTTTCATTCGAGTAGATCCTCATTTGTCCACACGAGGCTGAGTTGACCCCGTTCCAGAGCCAATGCTTCACAGAAAAAAAATCTGGATGAGCCGGGGATCGAATCCGGGACCTCTGGATCCGTAGCCAGGAAAGCGGACCACCACACCATGTAGGAGAAGAGATATTATCAATACCGTATATATAGAATAACACTAGTCATATAGCAAGTTATTTTCAATTTTGGCTAAAAAATGTTTTGTTTATATTTTCTAAAAAAAACCTTTCGATGAAAATTTGAATGTAGCATTTACAAGTCCTACCACCGAATTTCCAAGAAATTAAGTTAATTAGTCATCTTTCCAAGCTATAAAGCAAATAAATAAAACCCGTACTTGGACATTAAGCTATTGTTGGCCCGCTTCGGTGGGCAGGTGGAATACTCCGTCAGGTTCATCTTAACTATTTTACCGGTGAAAGGTAATGACGGGACATGCATCCCGGCCGGTATATATTCAGGTTCTACCCTTTTTTTTATCTTAAATATCGTCTCACTTTCCCCTCTACGTAAATGCTGATACACATACTTATACATTCTACCCTTCTCATTACTAGCACATTAGTGTGAGTATGGCTGGACTCTATGGTTTAGTGGTCAGCATTCCTGGCTCTTAGCCTATTGGTCCTGGTTTCGACTCGCTGTCATGCCATGTCTATTTTTCTGAAGGGGAATTATTCCTATGACTAACAAGGTCGGGTTGGAAAGGCTTAATTTAGTTTTGAGACGTCTACTAGCATCACATAATCATCATAACTATCATCATATGTCATCGGGACGAGGTAATCGCACCTATATGTTGTCTCAACCTCAGAAGACGGTCACATAGCCACCACTACCAGTAGAAGACCGGTAATTCCCGGCCGACAAACCATGGTGACATACGCTTATAAAATTGTAGGCCCTAACTACGCGAAAGAGCGAGTAATACCCGCTTCGGTGGCTGCGTGGTCTAACGCGCTAATCTCGTGTTGGACTAGACTGCCGAATACGGGGAGATCGGGGTTCGATCCCTGTCGGGTGCGCTCTGGGCGGTTTTTCCCTAAGGGATTTTCCACTCTCCATCCACGCCATTGCGGGTGAATTTCCTCTAAATTAAGCTTTCTTATTCCCTAACCCATTTGTGTAATTAGTACATAGGCGTATAACCCGAACGGGTAATAAGACGCGGTACTAAAAGAAAAAAACTACACGAATAGCCCGGTTGGATAGCAGTAAGGCTTGAAGTAAAACATAAAAAATAAATAAAGTCGCTTGCGTAGAAAGAACTAATAAAATCTCATTGCATTGCTCTATTTGATTTTTCAATTGAAACCACCTTGAACTTTGAACTGTGTTAAAGCGCCTGATTAACGTATCGGTTTGTATGCACAGGAGAAGCTTAGTAAATATCCTTAAACCCGTATCGGTGGCCGCATGGTCTGACGCGTCATTCTCCCTCTCTTTCTCTGTTTGGTGAGGTTATTCAGTGACGTGGAGATAGGGATTCAAATCCTGGTAGGGTGTAGCGAGGGGGATTATTCCTAAATAGTTTACCATTCACCTCACACGTAAATTTATAAACACCTATCTAAAAAATATTACCTTCCTCATTCCTACTCTTGAGCATGAGTATAAGGTTACGATTAATAAAACGTGATGAAAAAAAAAAAAGGTATTGTACCATTTTGTTTTTGAAGTCACGTATAATGAAAGTAAGGGTTGGGCCAAGTTTACACAACTTTGACTTGGTTTAAGAAATTCATCAATGTTGACTCCGCTTCGAAAAAAAAAAGTTCAGCTATTACATTATTACGAAGGTTCGCTAATAAAAAACTTACAGTTAATATATATATATAGAGAGAGATGTTTAATTTATATAATTTTGTACTGGTATGTACACTTGGTTTAAGCTGAAAGGTAGCAAGCTTCTTTGCTTGCTCTATGGTGTAGCTTATAAGATAGGACCATAGTAGAACCCACCAAAGTAAGATTTAGGTAGTCAAATGGTCTAAATTATTATTATTATTATTATTATTATTAGCAACGCGTCTTACTACCCGTTCAGGTTGTACGCATTTACGCTAATGTGTAATGGTAGGGTGATTGTGAGATTACATGGAGTACCTACAGTTTAACGTGGAATCCGAACCACGGTGGAGGCCTGGCATTCCCCACATTCCGAATGGTCTAAAGACTATCTACAAGAACTAGAGTGAGTAAAAGTGAAGGGTGATTGAGAAATGAAGTGGTGTGGATTCTGCTATTAGATCGTATGCGACTCAACGTCACTCACTCATCACTCACCATTCACTTCTACTAATCTTAGCTCTTGCATTTGGACTTAAGACTTCACTCCGCGATAAACCGGGCTGTAGATAATGGGGAAATAAGGGTTTAAATCCCAGTCAAATGTGTTAAGGCTGATCTTTCTTAAGTGGTTCTCCACTCTTACTTCGTACAAATGTGGTTAAACTTAATTTAAACTCCAACCTACTCATCCATAGCATATTAGTGTAACTATTGCAAACGCCTACAACCCTAACGGGTAGTAAGACGTGGTACTAGACAAAAAAAAAACGAAGTTTTTCATGCTTCTGTTTTGCACCGACTGGTTACACTATTACCATACGCCTGCCAATAAATGTGACCGTAGTTTTTTTTATCGTCCTTAATAGCACGTTTGGTTTGTTACGGCATTGGTCATAGTTTCTTTTTATTATCGAATTGGCATTGTTACAGTTTTGGGTAGAACCCGCCATAACGTTTTAGTACCAATTATTAACCCGAGTCGGTGGTAAGACCTGTTATAAGATGGTGGGTCCGCGCCTCAAGGCGATTTGCATTAAAGTGTTATTTTTCTAGACATCACACCTGCCGTGATCGAGGGCGGTAAGTCTCGAAAGTTTTGATCTACAGCCACTTTGGGGGCTTCAAGGGAAGTGTTACCCGTTTGGCATCATAAACAAGAGACCGACTGCCAATCGTCCAAGTTTTCAATTATTTTGTTATTTTTCTTTTCTAGTGCATCATAAAATAAATTACCATCTAAAAATGATGATCACGTGGACTTACCGGAAAGCTCATCAAGTCTGTTTTGCCATTGATATGTAGGTCAAGAGTTTAAATCCAGGTTGGGTGTTTATGAAAAATTTAAAACTTTTACATTAAAGTAAAACAATAACAAATTATTTTAATTTAAATTTTTGGAATTGTTCAGTCAAATTTTATCTTCATTTCACAAAGTACACATTTTGTTTTGTGTCTTTGTAAATTGTATTTATTTAACACTTTACAATTTTTAAGTGATTTTTCTGTTTTATTAAATGGTTTGTGTATCTCACTTCAAGATAATGGATAGTATAGTTCCTCAAATTTCTTATGCTTTATCTCATTAGCTTGATTAAATTAACAAAGCCTATTAGAGCGCAATGCAATAATACTATATATTTTACTATCATCATAAAGATAAGTAATTATTTAATCAATTTTTACCTCCTATCTTCATAATTTAAAAAAATGAATAATTTTTTATTCTATTTTCTAAATGCTTATATATATATAAGATATGATATGAGACATGGGAGAGGAGAGAAGGGGAAAGTACTATATGGTATCACGTATCAGTCATCCAGTTAAGGGTTGAATAAAGAGAGTGAATAAACATGGGAGATTTTTCAAAACGACTACACAAACACTAGAAAGAAAATAATATATATATATTATTTTCTTTCTAGTGTTTGTGTAGTCGTTTTGAAAAATCTCCCATGTTTATATATATATTATTTTCTTTCTAGTGTTTGTGTAGTCGTTTTGAAAAATCTCCCATGTTTATATATATATTATTTTCTTTCTAGTGTTTGTGTAGTCGTTTTGAAAAATCTCCCATGTTTATATATATATTATTTTCTTTCTAGTGTTTGTGTAGTCGTTTTGAAAAATCTCCCATGTTTATATATATATTATTTTCTTTCTAGTGTTTGTGTAGTCGTTTTGAAAAATCTCCCATGTTTATATATATATTATTTTCTTTCTAGTGTTTGTGTAGTCGTTTTGAAAAATCTCCCATGTTTATATATATATTATTTTCTTTCTAGTGTTTGTGTAGTCGTTTTGAAAAATCTCCCATGTTTATTCACTCTCTTTATTCAACCCTTAACTGGATGACTGATACGTGATACCATATAGTACTTTCCCCTTCTCTCCTCTCCCATGTCTCATATCCTTTTCGCATACCCTAATGTCCCACTAAGATGCAGACCCATCTCTAACCGGCCATAAGCAACGCATTACATACATTTTATGATTAGTTACTACTTACTATATATTAGTTTTGTGAACAGTAAACTTCGCTTCTTAGATGTTCTAATCTTTTACTACAGTCCTACAAGTAGTTCTGTGAACAGTAGACCTTGCCCTCTACATATTATTATCGTTACTTTAGTCTTAAGATTTATCTTTGGAGTTCAGGTTGAAATTTTTACTTGAATCTTAAGTTTATATGTTTTCCTTTTTGCTAAAGTTAGATAAAAACAACTTAATATGCCTAAGATGTTAAAAAATTGCATTATAATCAAAGAGAATATTCGTTATTCACATGGTTGAAGACGTTAGTCACACAATGTCATTATATTAACATTTAGGAGAAAAAATGCCCTAGGTACGCGAACGATTACTTAGAATTTCAAATTTAAATCACTCAATATGAGCTAATAAAGAAAAAAGCCTTTTAAGTGGCAGCCATATTGAAAAACTGTATACACTGTTTATCTTGAAAGGTATCGTTTATCTTGAGATCTAAAACTCTTGCACATACGTTATTGCGTAACAAAGATCCGGATGGACAGACGAACAGATGAAATGCCAAATTCCCGAATTAAAACAAAACCTCGCTTTGCTCTGTTAACAGTTTCCTGCATTGCGGTAGCCAGTAAAAAAACAAAAGTTAAATAGGGCCTACAAGTAAAACACTAGAGCCATCCGTTTGTAAGTCTACTCTCGTAACGATAAAAAAAAATACGTCGGAAATGGTTAGGGGTGCAGAGAGGGTGAAGAGAAGGCGGGGGAGCATTTGTCTAGCCAAGAAACAAATCTCTACATCCTCAGTTGCCAACTTGATGTCGAGAAAATAAGTGCAGACGCCACTTTGTCTCCAGCTGAGACGCTCACATTCGCGGTCGTTTAATATATTAAAAAGCTGGCAACCCTGAAATTATTATTTTATGGTTCTAATAAAATAATTTATCTTTAATCTACGCTCTAGTGCTACTAAATAACCAGCCAGATTAGTCATGTAGTCTAAATTTAAAAAAAAATTTTTTTAGAAAAAGCAAACAAAATGTTGTGCGGTCAACTTTGATCGCATTTAACTATACTGTAGTGACAGCTGCTGAGCACATGAGTTGACGTATGAATACGTGAAAATAAACCAACTTTTCTAGATAGTCCGGCAACTAGACTCATTCGGTTATCATGTCTGTTTTTTTTTGGAGAAAAGGGTCATGTGTTAGATTCCCGGTATGACCGAAAAATGTGGGATTCGCCTTGCATAGTGATAAATTACTACCGGGGGCTGGGTGTTGTGTCTCTTCTAGACGTAAATTAGTTTATAAGTCGTGTTCTGATATATATATATATNATATATATAGGCTCAGATAGTGCACATTAAATACCTCATCAGGAACAATTTGATTATGTAACTGCTTACGTCACCCAATACACATCTACATATACACTAATATTATAAAGAGGAAATATTTGATTTTTGGTTTTTTTATTTGTAATGGATAAACTCAAAAACTACTGGACTGATTTAAAAAATTCTTTCACCAATATAAAGTTACATTATCAGCGAGTAAAATAGGCTATATTTTATTTTGAAAATTTAATTCATTCCTTATAAAAATGTCGATAGTTTTACACAAGGTATTAAAAATTGCCTAAAAATATGCTTTCTCCGCGTGCGCTGCAAAAACTATTGGTATTACATAAAAAAAATGACTGCACATATTGAACGTTCTCACTAATGTGAACAAAAATGTCCGCGAGACAATATAAGTAATTATTATAGTTATGTTACAATACGCTTTTTTGTTGAAATTAGTCAACTAAAACACGGATGCGAACAAAAAGTGATTATATCCGTATCATGATATGGATCCTTATCCAAAGCAATTATTTAATCAAAACCTTGATCTCCCCGTCATCGGCGGTCCAGTCTACTGCAAGAGCGTTGTGTTAGACCACGCAACCACTGAAGCGGGTGTGATGGGTAGCTAGTCAGTTATATTTTAATACGAAGGCAGCCAAACATACATATATATTTTTAAATAAGTATAGTAATGACGTTAATTGGACAGGGGTGTGAATTTTAAAGGTGTATACATATATATATATATATATATATTATTTAAGTTCTAAAATTACTTCTGATTTTTTTTTAATTCAGTTTGTCTTCCATATATCTTTGTGTATGTAATCTATGGTGCGTGTTTTGAGTGACGTAACAAGCTCATACAATCAGATTTCTTTCTCCGTCCGACTCTACTTTCCATTCTCTTGACACTGCCTACTGGGGTGCCAAGATGCATTGCAACTGTTCAGAAGGCTTGTATCAACCTATAATTGATATTTAGAATAAAACAGTGAGGTCAACGGTATAAACAAGTAAGCATTGAATTTATACTTTCTCGTTATTTTACAGGTAGAGAAGGTATTGTTATTGTAAAAAAAAAAATTAATCGAAATTTTGATGTATCTCAACGTTTCATGACCCCCCGAATACGAAAATGGTTTTGAATTTCCGTCTGTCTGTAACTCCAACTAGAGCCTAAAATTTTACCGATTGGGCTAAAACTTGGTAATTAAAGTTTTCATATAGTTGCTCTGAGGGATTTTTTGAATTGGATTTCTAACTCTAAAACTAAGGGTAGTTTACTAAAGGGTGAAAAGAGAAAAAATCGATTTTATAAAATCAGCCCTAATGATTTTTATTAAAATTCGGATATAGGTGTTGATTAAGATTATAAATAAACTGACTATTTTAATTTTCCCATAAAAATTACTTTTAGGGTACTTTACATAAGCAGAAATTTACGTATCTCCGCAACTATTTAAGATACTAAATAACTTATTGCAAAATTGTAGTACTGTTAAATTAATAAACTTTTATTTGAAATATATTTTTTTAAGCTAACAGTTTCTGATATATTCGCAAATTAAGTCATACAATTTTGTGAGCTTTAAAGTAGTATTTCCTTATAACTAGTTTTAACGCAATCATTCTTCAATGCCACAGAGTAATTAAATATAAGTATCTCTAAAAGTTTGTTGTTTTTCCTTAAACCTCTTAGGAAAAATGTTTGAACAATTATCTATCTCCATTTAAGACTTAATAGTCAATATTGACTTTTTTATTGGTCAAAATTTATAAATGAGGAATTTAATAGCAATGCGATAACCTCAAGATGTAAAACACCTAATAAAATGTCAACATCTAAGGGTTTATTGCTAAAAGAAAATATATAAACATATAATTATTAACCAACTCATTTTATCTAAGTTTATCGTGAAATGTCGCATTAAATATTGAAAATATATAAATACCTTTCTAAAACAAATTAATTTTCATCTCACAGTGTCAGCAGAAAATGTTAACCACAATGAGGGATTGTTTAATGGCTGTTATGCTTACATACAGCCATTCCCATAAGAAAATACAATATTTTTTATTATTATTTAGCACCGCGTCATACTGCCCGTTCGGGTTATAAGCTTTAAGTACTAATAATTCTAATGGATTAGGAATTGGGAAGGTTGAATTAGGGGAAGTGAACCCGCATTTGCGTGGGGGGAGAGTGGAAAACCATTTAGGAAAAACCATCCCAATTCACCCGACCGAGATTCGAACCTCGATCTCCCCGTCCTCAGTAGTCGAGCTCAACACGACTAGCACGTTAGCCAACTACACCACCGAGGTGGGTGAAAATACAACAGTTTGAGGATATTTTTCCTTCGTGTAGGCGATGCCCTTTATTGCGGTGTTGCCATTTTCTCGTTTTGATCGTCGAGTTTATAGAACCAAAACGATGCTGCAAAGGTCAAAACGCGGGTTGTTAAAAGAGGGTGGGGGCTGGAAGGGTTGACACAAAAGCTTGTGTGTCTGTTAAACCAGCGAGATATAATCTGTTTAACATTCCTTTTATCTGGTTTTATCCATGGCTTCTGTTTATGAGCTGTAAAATTTATGTTGTTACGTTGATTGTATTGTTTCGATAGGGGAAACTTAAAATTTGACAGTACCGCCTCTTTTTGCTACGTTTCAGTTAGGACGGACGATGTGTATATATATATTGTACACATCTTACTACCCAGACATCTGGCATACCTGTTTATTTACACTAATAATGTCGAGAAATATATAATTTAGAGAGAATGTACACTCGTTTGTGTGTCGAGAGAGAAAGTTAACAAGATTTAGTATAAAACAACCTCAATACACAATACCGTGATTCTAAACCTGATAACCACCTCGCTAGCAATCCAGACCAATATGAGAGTAAAGCAGTTAAAGACAATTCGACCATCCAAGCGGGTCAGGGGCTATTTAGCTCACACACGAATTTTATAACTGACTAGCTACCCATCACACCCGCTTCAGTGGTTGCGTGGTCTAACACCACGTTCTTGCAGTAGACTGGACCGCCGATGACGGGGAGATCAAGGTTTTGATTAAATAATTACTTTGGATAAGGATTCATATCATGATACGGATATAATCACTTTTTGTTCGCATCCGTGTTTTAGTTGACTAATTTCAACAAAAGAGCGTATTGTAACATAACTATAATAATTACTTATATTGTCTCGCGGACATTTTTGTTCACATTAGTGAGAACGTTCAATATGTGCAGTAATTTTTTTATGTAATACCAATAGTTTTTGCAGCGCACGCGGAGAAAGCATATTTTTAGGCAATTTTATATACCTTGTGTAAAACTAAAAAAAAAATTTAAGAGGAATAAATTAAATTTTCAAAATAAAATATAGCCTATGTTACTCGATGATAATGTAGCTTTATATTTGTGAAAGAAATTTTAAAATCGGTCCAGTAGTTTTTTTAGTTTATCCAGTACAAACAAAAAATCAAATATTTCCTCTTTATAATATTAGTATAGATTTTTAAAGGAACACTTCTTGTGACTTTAAAATTAATAGAGATAAAACACCTACTTTGGTGATCGCATGGTCTAAGGCGTCATTCTCTCAATAGACTAGACTGCCAATGACGAGGATATTGGGGTTCAAACCCTGATCCGATGTACTGAGGGTGGTTTTTGACTTGAAGGTTTACCAACCTTTCTCCCTTCACTAAAAATATATTGGTGCAATTACTCTAACTTCAAACATCCTAATCCTTAACACTTTAACTTAATAATTAGTTCATAGGCAGATGATCCGGACGGGTAGCGAGCGAGACTTGGTGAAAAAAATTGGTTAACTGGTATCTTGGGCTCTTAAAAAGGGGACTCCTTTTGGAGTGTTGTGACTTTCAGCTGTCCTGCAATATCTCCTTTCTAATATGGCATCCATCTGTACTATGTCAAAGTCAACGTTTTCCGTCCGTATCTTGATTTTTATGCTATATATAAAAATTAGTTTGTTCTTTTTCTTTTCTTTTTTCAAAAAGACAGCAAACAAGTGTCTGTATTTCGATATCGTCACCTAGGAGTTTGTTTCGTCTCTCTATTGTGGATGTGAGAAGGTGACTTTTTAAATACGAATTCAAAGCGAATCTTTGAATATTGTAAGGTACCAACACCAAAAACTACCTTATACGAATATATTTATTTGAATAGTTATGTGTAAACATATCAATCTTACTCATTTATTAACGATGCCTTACGCAAATTACAATTCTGTGAGTTAATAGAAGGGTAAAGCAAACTTGTAAATTTTTCTTAAACAAATGTAAACATTTGTTACTTAGTAGCATAAATTCTATATTTTTTAAATTTGCGTTAGAGTTATGTTAATTTCAGTAGTTTGGATAATACACGAGTTAAGCTTGTTACAATTTAATGTGGTTTGCTTCGCATCAAGCAGTCAGTGATGAATAATAAACATAAGATTAGTTAGAACATTATATTTTTTTTTTTTAAACTTGTGAAATGTCCAAGAAATAGTATTTACAAAGAAAACACACACACTTGGTACAATGTTAAATGAAGATAAAATGTTTACGAATAATTTAAAACTTTGACTTAAAAGTTAAATAGTGAACAAATCTCTTCAGTGTAATTTTTTGAGTTCATTTATATTTTATATTCATTTCAGATTATGCAACGTTTGTTTTGTTTCTTTGTAAAGTCTAACTTTTTTTTTTTACAAACACGTTTTTCTGTCCGTTAAGGCTATGACGCCCATGTACTAATAACACTAATGTGTAAGGAATTAGTAAGGTTTAATTTAAAGGACGTGTAGCTGAATTTGCGTGAAGGGAAAGTGGAAAAAAACATTTTTAGGGGGGGAAAACCTCAGTACGCCTGACTATGACCGATCTTCTCGTCTTCGTCATTCTAATCTTTTGAGAGAATATCGCCTTAGACCATGCGGCCAACAAAGTGGGTCGGCTATATATTTAATGTAATTGTATTTAACACCCTTGTGTATGCCTTTATATGGATTGCAACGTGACAAATACTCACTTTTATAAATGAAAAAAATAGCTTCCAGCCCTTCGGGGATTATTTTTATGATAGTGAAGTGCCACAGATGCCATCCTCGTAAAAAAACCATCAGAGTGTGAGAATTTTCTATTTAAGGGAAACCCGCTTTGGGGGTCGAAAAGATCTAAGGCAGAGCTTTTTTAACCAGTGTTGGGGGGAGGGGGGGGGGTCCCGCGAGAATTTGCAAAAGCTTACTTTTTGTTGGTATGTCTATAATTTTTGTGCAACTTTGAAACACGTTAAGAGAACAAGATGAAGAAATGAGACCGGCAATAAAGTTAAATGTGAGGTTAGTAAGAAAAATTTGTAAGCCAAGTTTAAATACCAAAGGGCAGTAACTAGTAAATATAAATAGGCAATGAATACTCTTGAAATATTGTATACAAAAGCACGAGTAATGAGTATTTACCAACCCTACTGCTTTACACGTATATTTTGTAATCTGCCCTATTAAAATCTAATTTGTCAGCCAGGTAGGTATTCCCCGAGATTCTACTAAATATTTTAAGGAATTTTCCAAACAAAAAAATTTGGGAATCACTTACCTAAGCCGATATTTTCGCATAAGACTGGACTGATGATGATGATGATGGAGAGATCGGTGCTTAAATCCCGTTCGGGTGTACTATGGATGATTTTAAAAAAATCGTCAATATCCCTCCACGAAAATGTGGGTACATTTCCTCTCAACTCAACCTTTATTATCCCCGCCATAATACTATAATTCGTAAATTAGCGTACACACCGAATGGGTTGCTAATAAAAGCTTCAGGAAATGCGTATAACCTGTAAGGATGTTAATATACGCGCTGACAAAAAAAAACACTTAAGGAAGGCGACGCCCTTTAACCCTCATCCTAAAGTACAGTCTATAAATAAGCTGTTTGTATGGGATGGCTGAAGCATGTTAGGAACGAGGTCATATATTATTAAAGCTTCCTGCTTCTACCTGGGGAGTTATTGGACGGTGCGTGTACGCAAATTGGCTGATTTACCTTTTTAAGAGAGAGCTGCTCGCAAGCATTGACTGTGACAATGAACCTCTGCAAGTCCTAATGAGCTCATTGTCACAGGATGTATCAAAGGAGGACGGTGTTTTGATGTTTATAAGCCAGTACACTATGTTTTGTATCGATTGGAATGTGTTAAAAAATGCGTTTTCAAGAATTAAATGCGCTCATAGACGTTATTATAAAGGTGAGTTCAAATAACGTAAATAAAAAGTTATGTTTAAGAAATTACTTTTCAATTAAAGTATCCAAATGCAACTAACAGGTTCTGATTAAGATAAATGCTAGTAGAAAATAAATAACAAATATTTTAAAGTTACTTTTTAAAAATTAAAGTCAGTTGGTATTTTTTTTTAAAATAATATAACCTCTCACTCTCGAATAAATTTTGTTTCATTTGAATAATTGGTACCTATTTGTTAACATTGGTGTCTAATATTAAAGGTAAAAGGGAAAAAGGGCGAAAGCCCAATTTTAGCTCAAATTGAGTTAGTACTGCGATCTATTTGACAATCATGAGACCTTTCTAATTTATATTATGTTTAAAAGAGGTCTCGGCCATATTTTAATTTGTGATTGCAGGGGGTCTTTGTGTGATTTGAGATATAAAAGTGGTTTTCCTGGAAAATGTGTGTATTGTGACCTTCCCCCTGTACCTCTAAAAATGAATACTCTTTCAAAATATAATAAAGTTATCCAAATCAAAATAAACATCACACATAGCTCAAGTTTGTGGCAATATTGATTCAACTAGTCTATATTATGTAATAAAAATGAAAATTAATATGTATTTATTATTTTAAAAGTCCTAAACTGAAATAAACTAATTTCTCCAGGGAGAATAATACGACTTTTATTTTGCAAATCAGGTCTTACTAACCATTCTGTCCATCTACATGGCTACACTATTGAGGTAGCTTAAAGCCATAATTTAAATTAAACTGTGCTTGCATTTGAGTTAAGGAAGAAATACCTTCGGTACACTAAACTGGGAATCAAACCCTGAACTCATCACCTGCAATTCAGTCTAATGAGATATTGACGCTTTAGATTAGAGCTTAGACCATTCTGATTACTGATGCGGGCTATGACTCCTGTTGATAATGTTTTATAATTAGTCTCGAAATGCTTACTTGTGATCATTTTATAGGTCCATAGAAGCGCACCTAAATATTAAAGGGTTTTAAATGACTAAAATGTATCATGATGGGGAGTTTGAGGTTAAAATCCCACCCGGGTGTATTATTATTATTATTATTATTATTATTATTAACATTAGCACCGCGTCTTACTACACGTTCGGATTATAAGCACTTACGCTAATTTGTAATGGTAGGGTGATTGAGAGATGAAATAGAGGACCTACAGTTTAACATGGAATCCGAACCACGGTGGAGGCCTGGCACTCAACACATTCACAAGTTATGATTAGTACACGGTTTGCCAGAGGTGAAGGAAGGGTTTGGCAATCAGATAAATCGGTTCCGGGTCGAAGGATTGAACCCCGGACCCCCAACACAGAAGTCTGACACCCTACCCCTCTTCCGCCAGGTCACCCCTTTTCAGTAAAATTTTTTTCGCAGGAAATGTATTTTAATATTCTATATTTTATAGTAATGGACAAGGCTATGATTTTATAAGCAACGATATATAGTAATAATTCAAATGTGTGAACCATATAAAGGCTATATAGCTTTTAGTTACTTTCTTGAACGATTAATTCAAATATTTAAATAAAAATCAAATTGTCATATGATCTACATTATAACAAAAAAAAAAGTTGATTCTATTTTTGTTATTTGCTTGCAATTGAAATATGTACAACTTTACGCAAAATATAAAATAACATAGAATAGGCTTACATACTTTTACATACCTGACCTTTTATGTTTGTGAACGTACAAGAAAGTTTCGATACGAAGTATCTGGTGAGAGAATGCGATGTAATTTTCTTCTTTTTATTTTAAATAAAAAAGTTTTGAAAGCGCAGGTATCTGACGGTTTCACACTAATTGTTTACTAATTTTTTTCTCTCAAAATAATAGAAACAAGACTTCAGTTGAGTTTATAAAAACCTCAAAATAAAAAAAAGTACATTTCACCAACTTTTATTTAAACGTTACCTACTTCCAACCTCTCTGTGGTGTTTAAAACATTTATTTTTCAATTATTCTTTTTTCTCTTTGCTGTATGTTTTGGTAATTGGAAAGGTAGGTTTGTTTTTTTTAAGTTGAATATGGATAGTATTTGCATTCATCGGAACTTTGTTATTGGCTACGCTTTCCGTCTCTGTCTTGATTTTTATTTTACATGAAAAAAAAGAGGGTTTTTTTTCAAAAATTACAGGAATTAGGTCCCTGTAGTTCGACATTGTTGGCAACTTGGGATTAGTTTCTTCTGTTTATTATGGCTGTGAAATAGTAACTTTTTAAATGCGAAATGAAGTCGAAGAAAAGCTTTGAAAATTCTTAGTCGAAATAGATGACAAGGCTTTTGTTGATATCAGATAACACTACTTTAATTTTATAAATGATCCATTAAGTGCGTTTAGTTAAAGAGGTTTGCACGAAAATAAACAAAGGTTGAAATATCTGATATTATCCATGCTTACGCTAATTTTCTTTTTCTTTTTGCGTATCTTACTACTCTTTCGGGTGATAAGTCTACCTAATAATTACGCTGATTGACTAGGGATGAGGATGTTTTTATTTGATAGTAAGTGTACCCGCATTTTCGTGGAGGTGAAATGGAAAACATTTTGTTTTAACTATCCTCAGTACACCCGACTGGTATTCGGGTTTCTATCTCCACGTCATCGTAAGTCTACCTTATAGATGCCGTTTAATCACTACTCGTCGTTAAAACACTATTTAGTAGTTGTTCTAAAAATGATTATATATTGAAATATATCATATTTAGTCAGATATTTCAACTATAGGGTGAAATCTTACATATTTGGTCTTATTTCAAAATGTTTCGATGACATGAAGGTAGTTGTGGGTGACGAAGTCGAAGCGAATCAGCCCACACCTCTGTTTATCATCCCACAGTCCCTCTTCTATTTATTTCATCCCTTACTCCCCGTTCTCGGCAATATCATGGTCCTTTATCAGACCTCCCCCCCTCTTTTTGTATCAAGTCACCCCGTCGTTTCCGTGTCACCCGGTATATTCGTGACAGGAGGTGAATGTTGCTTTGTTAAAACGAAGAATAAAAATCGCCAACAAAACATAACTCAACAAACTCGTGTCTGCCAGGGATAGTACCGAACTGAATTCATTCTCGCGAATAAATGTCAAGATTTTTTTTTTCAAACACCCCACGTTTTACTTAACCGTTCTGGTATTACGCCTATGTACTAATTACTCTAGTGTGTAAGGAATGAGGAAGGTTGGATTTAGAGGAAGCTTGCCAGGATTTACGTGGAGGGAGAGTGGAAAACCATTTAAGAAAAACCACCCTCAGTACACTTGGCCGGGGATTGAACCTTGGTTTCCCCATCATCAGCTCTAAAGTTTATTGCAAGAATGATGATTTTAGACCATACAGCCACTGAAGCTGCTAGCTCTCATCTCGAAATATTGGTTGTCATTAAGGATATTTTAAATTTTAGGTACATCTCTTTTTCTCTAAGTATGAAATATGTTTAAGAAGTGTTCAAGCAGGATTTTAAGGTTATGTAAACATCAAAATAATAGTTAGCATCATAAATAAATAATTGGTAATAAACATTACATATTGTGGGAATCGTGACTTAAGAGTTTATTATTATCAAATATAAAATAAACAGTACGGCACAATCGTACATATCTTATTATATATTTTAATTTTTTATAACCAACCTCAAATGATCTTTTGAAAAAACAAACATACATTTTTACTTAACTTATTCCTTGCCCCCCTCCCCCCATGACCATTTTTAACAATAGTGTTAAAGCCATTTATTTATTTTTTACATAAAACAGCACATAGACTGGCTGCTGATCACGGGGAAATTGTTGTTTGACCCCGGTTGGGTGAAATAAGGGTGGTTTTCCCCACTCCCTCTTTACGCAAATGCGCGTACAGTTCCTCATCTCTAACCCATTAACTTAATTATTACACTAGTGTATAACACAAATTGGTAGTAAGACGTGATGCTAAAAAAAATGGACATAAAAAAATGCTTGAAATTTATAAAAGTTCAAGTCAACACATTGAGTTAAATATTTTGAGATTATAATTTACTCTACACATTTTATAACTGGTGAATCTCAACACTAGCCGATTTAATTTATGCTTATTACTCGTAACGCAACATAGGAATAATAATCATTATTATTAGTACCACGTCTTACTACCCATTCGGGTTATACGCACTTACGCTAATGTGTAACGGTAGGGTGATTGGGAGGTGAAATGGAGGATCTACAGTTTAACGTGTGGATCCGAACCACGGTGGAGGCCTGGTATTCCCCACATTCACAAGATGTCTTGTCAGAGGTGAAGGAAGGGTTTGGCAATCATAAATTTATGCCGAGACCGGGGTTTGGACCCCGGACCCCCAGCACATAAGTCTGACACCTTACCCCTAGACCACCAGGTCACTCATAGGGATAAAAACACACGCGCCGAACACCTTATAAAAATGTATTTTCTATCTAATTTTAAAAAAAGTACGCCTACTCAAAAACTCGGATCCAACCAGCGGAAAGTCTACTTTATTTAATGACATCACGGGAAGGTGTGACGTCATTTTAGGGGGAGGGAGGAATGTCGTCGGGATGCCGGGGACATCGTTTGCATTCCGACATCCGGTCATGGGGATGGGGTTGAAGAGGGAAGGAGGGAGGATGGTGAGAACTCGACAAAACACTGGCGGAAGCGAACGTAGTAGCGATGAACTCGGTCGAAAGTGAGATTTCGGTTAGGGGATGGTTTGGGTGGGGGGGGAGGCTATTTGGGGATGTGAAAATCGTGTCGACCACAAAACAGGACTGACAGTCCGTTAGGTGTTGCCTGTCTGATGGATTGTGTAGATTATTATATTTAGATGGGGAATGGGACTGAACATGAACATGAAAATGAAAATGAAGAGTATTCAATCAAATAGGGGAAGCGGAACCCTTGTGTTTGATGGGAGCTGGGGAGGGAGGGAATTGTAAAAGAAGAAACTCATATCGATATAAAATATATTTCTCTAGTCAACTTGGCCAGCAATCATTTCTCAAGTCTTAGGTTAATGTGTTGGCTGCATGGTCTAAGCCTTAAGGTGCCAATATCGCAATAGATTGACTGTCGATGAAGAGGATATAGGGGTTTTAATCCCGGTCAGGTACACTAAGGGAGGTTTTTACTGAATGGTTTACCACTCTTACCTCCACGTAAATTTGGGTGCGCGTCCTCTACATTTAACCTCTCATCCCTAGCCCATCATTGTAATTAGTATATGAAAGTATAACTCAAATTGGTACTAAGACGCGATGCTAAATATTTATTTAATGCCAACTGCTCCTTATTGCACACCGCACAACTATAAAACTTTGTTTCAGAAAGTTCACTTTCGCTGATGTGCATAAACAAAATGAGATCATGCTCAAGCTATACACATTCGTACTAATTATGCCAGTGTGTTTAGGGACGTGGAGGGCTGAGTTTAAAGGAAGTGTACCCAATTTGGATGGAGGGAGATTGAAAACAAATTTTTAGACAAAGCTTCGATACACCTGACTGAGATTTGAGCCACGATATTTATATTATCATCGGTATAGTCTCTTGGGAGAACGATGCCTTAGATCATTTAGCCATCGAAGCATGTTGTAGGGTTATGGTTTAGCCGCACATTTGGCGAGAATCGAGAGAAAAATAAGCTTAAGTGGCACAACAGTTCAACACTATTAGAAATATATACACTGCAACCCAAACTAGGAACTCTCTTCGGTGGCCATGTGGTCTCACGCGCTACTCTCGTGTTAGACTAGACTGCCCATGACAGGGAGATCGGGATTAAATTCCAACCGGATGCATGAAGGGAGTTTTTTCCGAAAATTGTTTTCCACTCTCCTGCCACGCAAATGCGTGTGCACTTCCTCTCATTTAAACCTCCCTAATTTCTACGCCATTAGTACAATTAGTAAATAAGCGTACAAACCGAATGGGCAGTAAGAGGTGGTGCTAAATAAAACTGTTTATTATCAACATAATTTATTTAATAGTAGATAAGGTTACCTGATGGTCTAGGGGTAAGGTGTCGGACTTCTGTGTTGGGGGTCCGGGGTTCAATCCTCAGTCCTGGCACGGATTGATCTGATTGCCAAACCCTTCCTTCACCTCTGACAAGACTTATATTAATCACAACTTGTGAATGTGTGAAATGCCAGGCCTCCACCGTGGTTCGGATTTCCACGTTAAACTGTAGGTCCTCCATTTCATCTCACAATCACTCTACCATTACACATTAGCGTAAGTGCGTATAACCTGAAGGGGTAGTAAGACGCGGTGCTAATAATATTAATAATAGATACATCTATAATTCAGGTTATTGTTAAGAGGGAGGTTTTAAAATTATTGTGAGGTGTCTTGAAATAAATCGACATATTATAAAAAGAGAAAACGAGACATACATTTTCCATGTTAATAGGTATTCACATCTCTTATCAACAACAGCAAACGCAGCTGTCTTCTTGTCCCTTGCTTTGTAGGAGTAAACGCGCTGATTGAGTGGATTGGTTTTCAAATTCAATCGAATCTACCGAGCAGATGTTTTCGCGCATATCTGAAAAAGCTAAATCTACTTAAATCCTCTCCGAACTGATAGTTTGGAAGGTACCGAGATCGTATGATTGTCCTTCACTGAAAGACAAACGCAGAACTGAAACCTAATCACTTGGCGAGTTTTTAACAAAAAAAATATATTTCAGAATTTGTCGTTATGCTCGAGTTCAACTCGTTTCAGCTTGGCTGGCTCTGCTCAAGAATTTTTGTTTGCGAGAGACAATTAGATTTAAAAATCAACCTACTTAAATCAGAGGATCCAGACAATTTATTAGTCCGTGTTTCCGCCTATACTGGACCCAAAATTCTTAAGATCTTTTTTAATACCTATTTAAGTCATCTCTTTCAGATTCTTATATTTTTGTATGTAAGCTCTGAGATTATAACATTTATTTTAAATACATACATTTTAATAAACACAGTTCTACTATTATTTAAAATGGAACATAATAAAAAAAAATATTTATTTTAAAATATATTTTAATTTTTCTATTTTAATTCTTCTGCGCTCCCCAAGAAACATGAAAAATTCGATTAATGGCCCGTTATGAAATTAGGTTATTGAGGAAAACGATTTGCAAGATATATCTAGTTTAGGCTTTTCATCCACCCCGTCATCCCCCACCAACCCCACCTTCCATAGGCCAAGTCCTAGTCCAGGCCTGAATTTAGAGCCGAGGAAGCCCAGGGACTCCAACAAATTGAAAACCTTCATTTAAATAAATATTTTTATTTTCAAAGTTTAATATTATATTTTTTTTACAAAAGTAACTGTTAAAAGCTTTGTTTTAAGATATTATTTATATATGTAAATATCGTCATCTCAAAAAGTTATATTTGTTCAAAACAAAATGCGTTATAAATGTTATTTGTTTTTCTTAATAAAGACATAAATTAAACTCAAAGTATTGGGGTTTTTTTCTAATTTTATTCATAAATGTTCTGTCCAAGTTAGATTAACTTGTCAGAAATAAATACAAATCTATAAATAAATAAATATTTTGTAAATATATTGCCATAATTGCTATCTATAGATCTAAAAGAGAAGATTTTTTTTCTTATTGTAAGAGTTTTTGGCTACCCTGAATTGTGAAGTCCCTGGAGCTTAGGTCCTACACATGTTGACCCCCCTTCCCCTCCACGCCCGATACCCACCCCCGTGGTCTTCTGAAAGACCCAAAGGACTGTGCGCTCCGTTAACCTTCTTTCTTCCCTTCGTCCTTTCTTTAGACACGCTTCGTAATGAACAGACCAAATTCAATTGAACCGACCAAATTGACTCAACTCCCTGCTTCACACCTGGACTTATTTCCGCACGATAGGGGGGGGGGGATCAATTGTATTTTTTTGATCAGGAAACCTAACATACTCTTTCAAACATTACATTGTTCCACTAAAACAATGCGTTTCAAACATTTTTCTATTTAAAATTACCTCATTCGTAATCTCGTAAACAATTTATCTCAAGTACCACAAAGCTTCATTTTAATAAGTTAAATGGTACGGTGTACCAAACAGACTTTTTCGATACTATATCTAAATTATACTCATAAGATGTAAATATATATACAGTTATAGAAACAGAATGGGAAAAAATCAATCGTATTTCACCAAAGATATTAAATGAAATAATATACACAGTTACAAAAACATCGTATTTGTTCCACCCCATTTCCCAAAGTTGTATTTTAAAAAAAAATTGCTTATAGCTTGGAACCTTTTTTGTTTTGGATAGTCTTTCAAATAAAGTTTGTTTATTTTTAATATTTCTACAACTTTGAAATGATAGGGTTATTTTCGTATCTCGAATAACCGTCAAGGCGACATAATTAAAATGGGAAATTTCTGCTTATGCAAAGTACCCTTGAAGTAATTTTTTTGGGAAAGTGAGATGCACCATTCTGTTAGTTTTGTTGCCTAGGTACACATTTTAGTCAAAATCGTTAGAGCAGATTTTGAGAAAAACTGATTTTTCCTTTTTCCTCTTTATATATATACTTGAGTAAGCCACCCTTAATTTTAGGGTTTGATAGATAGCTCGAAATACTTCTGGGGAACCTTATAAAACCCTAGATACTAAATTTTAGCCTGATAGGTAAAATGGGGTCGCAATAAAATAAAAATATAAGTAATAAAACTCTTTCTAGTCGTATTAGTGTATTTTTTCAAACTAATTACTTAACTCTAAAAGGAAAGAGTTGTATTATATTGTAAAACAACTGTCAATTCTTGATTATATCCTTTGTTCTCTTACCATTAATTAATCACCTGATGCGGAGCAAGAAAAATTGGAGTGGAAAAGTTTCTTAATTATTTTAAAACTTATTATTTCTTACGATTTGTAATATCGATGGACAATAACTTTGCTTGATCCGCATCGGGCGGAGATAGGAGGGTGAGGGGGTTTCAAGTAGATAAAAATGTCAGGCTCGTCTTGTCTGGTTCGCCACGAGACGGAAAATCTACGTTCGAATCCCGAATCACGAGATGGTTTATATTCTCCTTTTACGTGAAATCGGGTGCATTTCCTCTAAATGACCTTTCTAATCACTAGCCCTTAGAAAAAGTTTGTTTATGTGATTCACGTTTTATCAACTTTGAGCTATCCGCTTATCTAATTACACTAATCTGATTAGTGATAAATAGGTTAAAATTAAGAAGAAATGTTCCCGTATTAGTGTGGAAGAAGATTGATTAAACCTTTTTAGGAAAGAAGTAATTTAGTAACTTACATCCTGTGTGTGTTTAAAATGCAAGCCCAGACCTCTCAGTAACAAGTAAACCAGTCAAGACTAGACTAACGCCTTTGTCTGAATGCCCATCGGTACGAGTATTAGATATAATTATATTAGCCTTGGTTTTAAATAAACTAATACAAAAAAAATGCACTTATAACTATTATAAACTTGACTGCTGATAATATGGAGATAGGGGCTCGAATCTTGGTCGGGTTTATCGAGGCTTTTTCCCTGAATAGTTATTCACTCTTTATCCACGCTAATGCGGGTATACTATTTTTAAATTCGACCTTCCTTATCCCTAACACATTAGTGTAATTAGTGTAAACTGATCAGGTGGTAAGACGCAAGTTAAAAAAAATGTGATCACGTGTTCTAAGGCGTTAGAATCGCATTACATAATATCTTGGTTGACGGGGAATATCGGAGCTCGTATCCCACCCGGGTTCTTCTGAATTTTTTTTTCCACGCGATGCTCCCCTCCCGTTTTTGCATTATTTGGTCTTACTACCCGTCCGGGATATATGAATTAATCTTATACCAATGGTTTAGGGATAAGGACGGTATAAATCAAAGGAAATGTAACCACATTTGCTTGTAATAGTAAAATATTTAGGATAAATCCATCCCCTCCTCCCCACAATACACCTTGCTATCATTTGTACCCCTGCCTTTTAGTCTACGTAAATTCTGATTAGATTATTAGTCTGACGTTGTCCGCATTCCCATCGTTGCGGTTCCTTTTAGTTATATCATTAAAACTGTTTTAATATAAACTTTAATAACAAAATAGAATGACCCACTTTGGTGGCCGCATGGTCCAAGGCACTACTCTAGCAGTAGACTGGACTGTCGAAGACGAGGAGATCGGGATTTGATCCCATTTGGGTATACAGAAGATGTTTTTTTCTTATATGGTTTTCCCCTCTCCCTCCACGAAAATGGGGGTACACTTACTCTCAATTAATCCTTCCCAATTAATATCATATTGATAGGGCATACATGGTGTATAACCCGAACGGGTAGTAAGACGCGATGCTAAAGAAAAATTGATATAGAAGGTTTACTCCTGCTTATCATGGCATTAACCTGTAATAAACCTTAATTATTTCTTACCGTGAATGGGGAGTGGAAGGGAACGCAATTTAGGGTCCCCTTTTATATTCAATCTTAAAAACAAAATACTTATTTTTTTATATAAAATAAATAAAATCGTAAATCAGTAACTAAGTATGTTTAGCTACATTTTCCACATTTTAAAAAGTTACTGGTAATTATTTTACGGGTATCGTATAGTTTTAACGGGATTTTCTTTCTTAATTTTAAAAACATTTGGTCAACTGCCCCAATACCAATGGCAATTAATATTTTAGAACTTTTGAAATTGTATGTGTAGAGAGTTAAAATAAGATTATCTACTTAAGCAATATTTTATTTGCATTGGCTAAAAAAATATTTATTTTTTGCATTAGAAATTTTAATATTATTTTTTTTATCTTAACTCCCGTTACCTTCCATCTAATATTAAAGTGTTTTTTGTTGGGTTTTTTTCATTTTAAACTTGTTCTTGCTTCACGGACTGCGGTTGCTCTTTTGAATAGCTCGTTATAATATTTTTTTTCCCACCTATCGTTAGCAGAGTTGTTTAAAATAATGGGTTTATAGCGTAACGCCTCTTTCAGACGCTTTAAGCATACGCTTAAAATTCTTTTGACAGATAAGTTGCAAGCGACTCGGTACCGGTCATGGGACCATAAATGCACTTAGGGGTGGATAAAATATAGTTTTGGGTTGAAAAGCGACGCGAGCTAAAATCGGTATTCTCGCAGTTCTTATAGCAAACAAGAGGTTTTGGGTACAAAATAAATCAAATATCGGTTCAGTAGATAAGATGAGATTACTATGTATAGAAAATGAAACAGTTTTTGAATATTTGTCATGGTCATATTGGTGGCCGGACTCTTGGTCTATGGGCCAACATTCTTGGCTACTCATTTGAAGGTCCCGGGGTTTATTCCAGGCTGTACCACATGCATTTTTCACCATGGGTAATTGTTCCTATTGTTTAAATTAGGTTTAACAGGAACCACATTATGATGATCATCATTATCATCATCACATCATCTCCTCGGGTTGAAGTAACCACACCTACATGTTGCTACAACCTCAGAAGACGGCCGCATATCCACCACTGTCAGTAGAAGATCAAAGGAATGTCCAGCCGACAAATCTTGGTGGCATACGCACAAAAAAAAACTAAAAAATCTTAGTGTAATTTGATAAGAAACCTTTTAATTAAAGGAAAAGGTTATCGAATTTGAGAGCGAGTAGTTGTATGTTTATGGACTATTGAAAAGAATGAAATAGTATCTAAATAGGCAAAGATGACCGTATATAAAAGTGTCAACGCGTTGTTTGAGAATTTGCCTGGCACACAGCCGTTGAGACTTGATGGACCTAAAAGTCGCGGAACGGACGCACGCACTATAATAGAAGCCTACAGCTCTTCCATATATGTTATTATTATCATTATTATCACCACGTCTTACTACCCGTTCGGGTTATACGCACTTACGCTAATGTGTAATGGTAGGGTGATTGTGAGATGAAATGGAGGACCTACAGTTTAACGTGGGATCCGAACCACGGTGGAGGCCTGGCATTCCACACATTCACAAGATGTCCATATATGTTAAAAGTCCTCACTCTCAATCCCTGAAGGGGAGCATGAGAGCAAGTTCCAACACGTACCGACCAATTTGGTCACGCCGTGTGATTCGCAAGTAAAAAGTCGGGTTGTCGCTTTTCGCGAAGTTCTGGAATAAAGAAACAGAGAAAATCTATTATTAGTAATATTGGAGGGGAAAGAGTTTTGGGAAACCGAATAAGGGTTTTTAGAGTTACGTGCGTAGACACTGCTCCATGGGGGGCTGGGTGAGAGCCTCTCAAACCACTGTTGACACATCTCGCTTATCCGAGCAGGGCTTTGGGACGTCGATGGCACCCTCCAGGGTCGATGACGCTCACTCTCAATCTATCATTGGGATTGAAACTAATTTGAAACTGAAGGATTAGAAAATGTATCAGCTCAGTCTTACTATCCGTTCGGTTTATACGCCTATATAGGCCTACTAATTACACTAATGTGTTAGGAAAGGCTTAATTTATAGGAAGTTCACCCACATTTTTGTGGAGTGAGAGTGGTAAACTTTAGGTAAAACCACCCTACTGGGATTGAAACCCGTTCTCGTCTTCGGCCGTCTAATCCAACACAAGAGTAGCGCGTTAGACCATGAGGCTACCGAAGTGGGCTATATAATTAAATCTACATTTATAATATATTATAGACCTAAGTATGTGTCGTTTTTTTTGTACAGACGAGACTGACGCCTTTCTTTGTGTACCCACCAGTGCGGGTAAGAAAATTCCAAAATATAATTATTCGAAGGTGCTTATGATACCTAGTGATTACCATTTCACAATGTATAAGGTTTACGTTTATTAATCGTTCATGATTCAAATCGCTGTCTACGTGCACATTCTTAATAGTCGTATTAATTCAGTCCAACTTTCATACACAACAAGAAAAATTACTAGAAAAATTACTAGATCTACTTTCGCGTATTCGTACGTCAAATCATGTGATCTGCAGATATCACTTTTGATAGTTTTTTTTAATACAAATTAAAATTATCACTTTTCGCAGCAAAAAATATATGTATTTGATAAAAGGCCCATCCTATGAAAATTGGACTAAATAAGATTCTTGCAATACTAATAATATTTCAATTCTACTTTGTCTCAACTTTCGCTGCTAACCACAGAACAGTAGTGTATCGTATACACAGACCACTACTAATAATTTAAAACCTCCCGCGGCGTTTAATCGTGTTTAGCGGTCTTACGCATGCTCGGTGGCCTACTGGAGTGAGGTATATGTATATCTTTCTCCGTGTGTTAACCGCGACCAACGCGCTACATTCCCTTCGGTACATCAACAGGGCTAACAATAGTATGTTTATTGTGTAGGACATCTCACTTGATATTCTTGTTGATACTGGTTTGTTTTATTGGCCGCGCGTTGCCGGAATCAAAAGGAGGAAAGTTTATTTTAAACTTGATACTATTTATTTAACTGAAACTAATTACGTGTGGTCTTATGATATTTTTGTTTGTTTGCGTATTCAAAACTCTATTTTTAATCTTCCATTTCGTCCTGGTACCCATCTGGGCTCTACTCGTTTTTATTTTTAGTACCGCGTCTTACTACGCTTTCGGTTAGTACACACATTTACTAATGTACTATTAACGCAAATTTGTTAAGGATAAGTAAGTTTGAATTTAGAAGATTTGTACCTGCACTCGCGTTGAGGGAGAGTGGAAAAAAATCTAGTAAAAAAAATCAATCTCAAGTACATCCGATCTGGATTAGAAATCCGATTTCCCTCATCATCGGTAGTCCAGTACGCCTTAGACCATTCAACCAGAGGGAAGGCTATTAGTATTTTAGCTTATTTGCATTTAGTATGTTAATAAGCCATAGGTGACCTGGCGGTCTAGGGGTAAGGTGTCAGACTTCTGTGCTGGCGGCCGGGGTCCAATCCTCGGTCCCGGTACAGATTTATCTGATTACCAAACCCATCCTTCACCTCTGTCAAGACATCTTGTGAATGTGGGGAATGCCAGGCCTCCACCGTGGTTCGGATTTCACGTTAAACTGTAGGTCCTCCATTTCATCTCACAATCACCCTACCATTACACATTAGCGTAAGTGCGTATAACCCGAACGGGCAGTAAGACGCGGTGCTAATAATAATAATAATAATAATAATAATAATAAGCCATACTCATACTATTTATTGCTAATATTTTTACGCTTACACACTGTTTCACTCCGTTGCAAAATAGGTTTACGTAAAGCATTAGCAAGTGTGCATATAAGCAAAGATCTTCGTCATTCATTTACATATCATTCAGCTAATGCTACGCTGTATTTAAAAAATGTAATATTACTTTCTACTTAAATATGTTTTTGCGCACATATTTTAACTACTTCGGACCCACTTCGGTGTCCGCATGGTATAACGTGCCGATTATTGGGAGCTCGAGGTTCGAATCTCGGCCGGGTGTACTGAGGTTGGTTTTTCTGTTCTGCCTCCGCAAAAATGTGGGTACATCTCCTATAAATATAACCTTCCCAATCCCTAAAACCATTAGCGTGGCTAGTATATAATCCGGAGGGGTGTAGGACTTGGGGCTAGAAATTAGGTTGTTTTGGTTTATCTGTTGAAAAACATTTTAATACAGTTCGATATAGCAGCCATTCGTTTTATAGTTTGTATTTGCTTTGTTTTTTATTGTGTTATTTATTAACATTTATATTTGTCACAAACCTGAAAATATTTATACAAATTCCATGTGTTCCATTCATGTGTGAGCAAACTAATATATTTGGGACTAATATAAACCTTTATTATTAACAAACAGAATCAAAAGTTACTGCTCTATGATCATGAATAGAAATAAACGAAATTCTCTTTGTTGATAAAATAAATCGTTCAAACTAAATCATTTTAGTATTTTAATCCCACTCTAAATATTAAATATTGGTTCAATCAAAAGCTCTTACTTTTTTGTTACATGTAATTATGAATACACGTTCGTTTCAATAGCATGGAATAGTAACTATTTCATCATGTGTAAATATTGGTTTTATTATTATTTATTAACTAAATGGGTTTTTTTCATCAAATCAGAAAATGAAATTAATAATCCTCTTATAATCGTTCCATTTAAAAAACTAATAAATATTTATTTGTTAGATTTCATTGACTACATCAAATCATAGTTTTAATGTCAGCCATTGTTACTATAAAAACAGATAAAAAATGCACATAATTTTTTTGGTAGAAAAACAAAAATTTACAAACATTAAAGAAATTTTATTTTACCCGCATTGCTGGGAAATTGGACTAGTTGCCAGACTAATCTAAACTTGTTTGCCATGTGACGGTGATGTCTGGGTTCTAACCTTGGTGGGTGTACTTAAATTTATTTCTCTAAATGGTTTATATATCTCTCTCACTCCTCGCAAATGTGGGTACATGTTCTATACATTCTTTTTTCATAATCTCTACCCCATTATAGTAATTAATTGAGGATAGTCTGAACGGGGTGACAAAAAACAAACTGTGACGCTCACACAGAGGTCAGGAAGCGGGCCCCAAAAATAATAACCATGAGGTCACAAGAGGAACATTTTTATTTTGATAAATTACAATGATGAAAAGAATTATGAGTACATAAATGGCTTAACCAGCCTTCGCTTAGTCTGTCAAGGTGCAGACTAAGCCATCTTGACACACAATATATTA
>CABFOW010000749.1:27434-45463 GCA_902141385.1 Timema californicum | reverse complement strand
AGTAAACCAGTCTTTTAATCGTATATGGTGCGTTGTAGGTAATTTACTTGATGATGCAGATCTTTAAGGTTAGTAATGGAAAGCTGAATTTTATAAACTGCTGTGAGTTAAAATAAAAAAAAGCAAGGTCATGTGGTGATTATAGAACGTACTAATTTCACCTTGTCCCTTACTCACTTCTTTTTGAGTAATATGAACTAGCGAGGTTAGTAATTATAAGACTGATTAAGAGCTAAAGCAGTGTTCTAGTTAAATCATTTCTTTGGTTTATTTGTTGTGTGTGTGTGTGTGTGTGTGTGTGCGCGTGTGTGTGTGCGCGCGCGCGTGCGCGTGTGTGTGTGTGTGTGAGAGAGAGAGAGAGAAACTATATTCTTGATTAGCTTTTTTTTAAATAAAAATTGCTTATACATATTTAAATTAATAACTTTAGATAAATATATTACTAAATGTTTCAAAATATTTTGAACACATTTCGATGCTCTATTACAAACCACCCTTAAAATAAATAACGTATTTTAATTAAGATCCTATATGTTAAGGTATTTTTCCATCATGAATAAGATTTATTTTAATTTAAGTTACACAAAAAATTAGCTTAATTATTAGTTAATAACAATTATATTTGAAATAAGTACTACAATCCAATAATTTGAATCGTCTACTAACTATAATTAACAGGAAAGTCGCTCTCTTAGATAAAACGGGGCTCCAAATATGCCTTTGAAAAGTATAATATAGTAAATATAGTATAATATTTGATGCATGGAAATTATTATTTTTTATATTGTGGCGTATAAAAGAATCCTAGAAGGTATATGAAAATATCTTTACTGGCAAAATTGGAAGGTTTATAGAAATTCAAGTCTATTGATATAATCAGTAGGTTCAGGAAGAGTACGTTAAATACCTCATATAAAAAATCATTTAATAATTCGTGTAAGCTATAGAATATACAATATGTGCAGTTTATATGTGTACTAATTGCCTATTAAAATAAATATGAAGTTTGAGAAATTATTATTGACGCTAAATAGGTTTTTCTACAAATAAAGTTTACATTATTATTTATGATATACAACACTCGTCAGATATTATTTATTTGAACAAAACCACTACTAATTTCTGATTTTTTAATATAATATTAGTCATCACTCATCAGTAAACATGTTTTAATAAACTCCATTAAATCATTTCTTCTTAAGTCGTGGGTACAGTCAGATGTACATAAGGATAAGCAAAGACAGGCAGACATGGAGACAAGCATAATTTAATGACCCACTTTCGTTGGTTCGGAGGCAAATTAGAAATAGACTAAATATAGATCACAATCTAGAGGTAGTTCAAATATAAATCACAATCTAGAAGTAGGAAATTTTCACTATCCCAACTCTTCATCTGGTTGGTAAAGTAGAAAATGTGTAAACGAAGGTAGCGCTGCTTTGCGCGAAACGTGTTTGCTATTTACGTTCGCCGGTGTACCTGCTTTGAAATGAATGGCATGGGGAACTAGGTCTTGTGGCGGGGCTGCGTGGATTCTGTTATTTCACACATGTCTAGAAGGGTGGGTGTGGATAGGGTGTCTTGGTCACCGCTAAGTTATGGCGCAGTTCGGTGTTTGGGAAAGTGAGGAATGGTTGTGTGATATGAATCAGTGGCCAGAGCTATGCTGTGACGTACAGTACAGTGTTCATAGGAAGCGCCTTATAACGGCTACCAAATCTGCTTTCACTTATCCATACATCAAGTCATGTTTCGAATGCATTTATTACATTTTAGGACTAAGCTTACGATTTTATATTCAAAAGGTAAGGTATACACACAGCTATAATATGTATCTCTTAGTAAAAAAAAAATTAGCGCCGCGTTTTATTACCCGTTTGGGTTATATTCATATGTACTAATCACACTAATGAGTTGGGGATTATGTAGGTTGAATTTGATATGAATTGTACCCGCACTTTCGTGTGGAAGGGAAAACCTCCCTCAATACATCCGTCTTCAAATTCTTCATATTACAGAAATAAACAACAAATTAGACTCTTGCAGCTGACGTAAATGCTCGAAAACTCCCATGAAGTTTTTAGAATCGGAAATATAATGTTACTTGTATAATAAATGAATGGATGGGTGTGGATGTGGTTGAGGAGAAATTTAGAGATGCCCCCCTTAAACCAAATGGGTTTATATACATTAAAATTGCCCCCTAAAATTCACAATTGAAAAAAAAATTGAAATATTAGCATCGACACATTACAATTTACCCTCCCCAAGTTATTCCCAACCCTTTCCAAATAAACAAAAGAAAAAAAAGGGATGCACTGCCCATGTGTCTCCTCTTGAGTCAACGTTATATTTAATGTTTGATGTAAAATAGAACGTCCTGTATATCACCTAAACAAACTGTGTGCACACACAAACTCGCGTTGTTGTGTCCAGTTTAAGCCCTAACTGTTATTATCGTGTCTCTCCCCGTTCTACATGGCAATTTCTCTCCCCCTTAAGTCAAATAGGCTCGCCGCAGCTTCAACACATTTATAGCCTACTAAACTTTGTTACGGTTTTAAACGCCGGGGTTAGTTTTAAACAAGTGATTTAGTTAATACTTGTCAATTAGTGTCCCGCGGACTGTTATTAATTAGAATCACGCCTTAGTTCCAGTTTGTTAGCGACTTAAACCGGCTCATCCTAGGGAATATAACGGAGAATGTAAATTATTACGGAATTCACTGGTCCTTGTTTGACAAAAATAATATAAATCCCCCTTGAAAAAAAATTATATATAGGGTTTCATTTTTATTCTGGTCAAGAATTGAACCTCAGCTCCTGAGTCGAAGTAAAGTATACAATCACACACCTCATTCTAATGCCTCCCCTCCTCCCCCCCTAACACCTTTTTCTCCTGGCAAACACACTTTTATTGCCTTGTTAGAGTTTTGTAGGTTATTATCTACTTAAACGCGATTAGAGCCAATTAATATGTATTAAAGACTTTGTTTAGATTTATTGTGTCACTTGTATTTACAATCCCCCTTTTAATTGTATAGCTGGGTGACCTGGCGGTCTAGGGGTAAGGTGTCAGACTTCTATACTGGCGGCCAGGGTTCAATCCTCGGTCCCGGCACAGATTTATCTGATTACCAAACCCTTCCTTCACCTCTGACAAGACATCTTGTGAATGTGGGGAATGCCAGGCCTCCACCGTGGTTCGGATCCCACGTTAAACTGTAGGTCCTTCATTTCATCTCACAATCACCCTACCATTACACATTAGCGTAAGTGCGTATAACCCGAACGGGTAGTAAGACGTGGTGCTAATAATAATATTAGTATAGCCTTTGTCACTTAAGTGGAGAGACTTATTGTTTTATATAAAATTATATTCGAGGGTCCTTCAACCAAAACATAATTTTCTCACTGTGTCTTCACGTGCCCGTTCAGGTTGTAGGCCTACTCATACATTGATTATTTTTTTCTAGTCTTCAACTGGTATTGATGGATATGGAACCGTTTTCCGAGATTTGGGCACCATAGAGAATATATGATGTGTGATGACTGTTATTCAGTGCCATAGAGTAAACCTGACTTAAATCTAATTAACCCGCCTCGTCGGCGTAGTTGGCTAACGCGCTAGTCGTGTTGAGCTCGACTGCTAAGGATGGGGAGATCGTGGTTCTAATCTCGGTCAGGTGAACTGGGGTGGTTTTTCCTAAATGGTTTTCCATTCTCCCTCCACGCAAATGCGGGCTTACTTCCTCTAATTCAACCTTCCAAATTCTTAATCCATTAGCGTAACTAGTACTTAAAGCATATAACCCGAACGGGTAGTAAGATGCGGTGCTAAATAATAATAATAATAATAATAAGTATAATTAACCTCAGTGCTTCCCAGAATATTAGTCGCGTGGGACCTCTAACCAGGGAACAGCTGAATCGCGGACCTCTTTATGTTAAATAAATTATTTAAAAAAAGAAAGATAATCATAAAATTTATAGCATTATAGCATTAAATTAGTCAAATATTTTTTAATGTAAATATAATATGAATATAAATAAAATAAAATAAATTTAGGTATAATACTGTATTTGTGACCCACCTCCGTGTCATAGTTAGCTAATGCGCTAGTTAAGCTAGACTGCCGAGGACGGGGAGATTGAGGCTCAAATCTCCGTCGGGTGAACTGGGGATGGTTTTTCCAATGTGGTTTTTCATTCTCCCTCCACATAAATGTGGTTTTACCTCCTCTAAATTCACACTTCCCAATTCCTAACCCATTAGTGTAATTAATACTTAATCGTATAACCCGAACGGGTAGTAAGACGCGGGGATAAATAAAAAAATAAGTATATTTGTACATTTATAATTACTGATAATTTATGTAAATAATAAAACTGCTTGTGTGACTTTAAATCTTCATTTAAATCTGTAGCAATTTAATTGACCATCTCCCCCTCATTCCACATTAAGACGATTTAAGGAGAAAAGAATTGCCCGGACAAATGAGCTGTTTAGAAAAAACCATAAAATGTTTCGGTGCGTTTTTCTGAAAGTTCTATATGCTGGTTGACGAGAAAACTTATATAAAAGTGAAATTCCAAATTCTCCTCTTAAAGATGTGGGCACAAGGGGGGGGGCCAACCCCCACACTTTTCGACCTCAATTTCTCGTCGGGCTATTAATATGAGAAGGCATATACATTGTGTCTATTACAAACCCACTATTTACTTTTTTATATAAAATTTTACAAGTTCTACAAAAATATATTAAGGTATCTATGTAACGGATTCTCTGGATGAGCTTCGGGGACCTCCTGGACGATCCTCGTGGACCCCACTTTGAGCATCTCTGAACTAGACAATGGCGATCATAGGAAAAATTCCCTTTCGGGAAAAATATATATGCTATTGGCAGTAATTAAACCTGGGACCTCTGGAGGGGTAGCCAGTAATGCCGACCATAAGACCTAGAGGGCGGTCACTCCCGCTCTATTAAACTTCAATGAGCTAGGATTGTATTTTATCATTTCGGGTCTTTCTTCCATGTCTGAGGACGTGTGAGTTACGAGAGAACAATGGCTTTATCGTTCTGGCCTTAAAATATTATTTCGAGTAAGTGACCACGCCCGCTTGACCAAAGGAGTTGCTGCTATAAATAAAATAAAATAAATTACACTTTCATAGCAATACATTTTATCTTTAGAGTCAAATGTGTTGTTACATAAATATACTATAAGTATTAAAGGTCTTGTACGTTTCAATATAGAAATAAATTCTAGATAGCTCCAACTATGATAAAAGTGACTAATTAACTAGATAGATGCACCTATTATAATAGTGATCAATTAACAAATAGAAACAATAATAAAGGGAACAACTAAATAGCCAGGTGCAACAATAATTGTGACCAATTAACTAGCTAGATGCAACTTTTATAATAGTGACAAATTAACTAGCTAAACGCAACTATTATAATAGTGACTAATTAACTAGCTAAATGCAACTTTAATAGCGACCAATTAAATATCTAGATGCAACTATAATACCATAATAATAGTGACAAATTAACTGGCTAGATGCAACTATAATAATAGTAACCAATTAAATACGAATATATTTTTTAATAAAAATGCTCCCCGTATGTATTTCCAGTCCGGGTATCAGAATATGTATACTAATTGTGTAGGAATCTAAATGAAGCGTACCCACGTTTGCGCACATGGATAGTGAAAGAACCACTTGGGAATAACCCCTCAAGTACACCTGCGTGGGGTTATAGCCCCCGACCTCCCTATCACCGTGAAACCAAAAAGGACGAAATTGACACCTTTGATCTTGAGACCATTAATGTTTTATAATAATTATTAATGCATATATATATAATTATATAACACTACTTTTTACTTTAGCTATACATTTTATTAGCAGAGATACCTGGCGTTTCCCTGGGTAACCCTTCAATGGCAACAGTTTTTTTTTTGCGTCAAAATGAGAAAAAAAATCTTAATTTTATTTCTTCTTAGCCAGTTTTGTATTAATTTTAAAAAAAATCCAAATTTTGTAACTCTGTCTTCGAGATGCAAATGTTCTTTCACGGGGGTTACTAACTTTTATATTTCAGACCTCTGTGTGCTGTATATATGTCGCAATGCTTATGATAGGTAGACACACAAACTATTCGTTTTATTGATATAGATAAATAAGGATAGGAGATGAATAAGGTGTATATTTTCTACTATAAAAAATCACAATATGCTATTTTAAATTAAACTTTTGGTTTAACAATACATTTCGATGCATTAATAATTACATCCATAACTCTAGGATAATTTTAATATTTTTTCATAGGCCTACTTAAAGGATTAAAACTAATCCATTTAAATAAAATTGCTATTTAAAGCTAACAAAAGAAATATTTAGAACATCAGATTTAATTATTGTTTTAAAAGTCAATGTTCATAACATTATAGGATACATAATTTCACAATCATTATCGCGACTAGTTAATATCCTTATCGCAATTCATTCTACATGGAGGACCGCAAGGGCCGGCGGCATCGGTCGGTTCATATGTAATATTCCTCCTGGCGATGGGTTATTGCCATAAGCACACACACCTGTAATTAAATTGTGGTATCTGATTGTATGCAGTGCGTTTCAAATAAGACACGTGTACCCTTCTGACTAATGAACGGCGAGGAGTTATTGATTTATTCGAGAGGATCAGTGCATACAGAGTGCTCTAAAAATGGAGGATAGGTTTGTACTGAATTTCTATAATTTTGAGAATATGTGTAAACAAAGTGCTCAGATATTCGAGGATGTGTGTGTGTACACAGTACATAGTATTAACACTTTTAAGGATGCGTGAATATAGTGTGTCTAGAAATTTGAGAATGTGTATATATGTTATACAAAAAAAATCGAGAATACAGGGTGCCCATAATTTCAAAGTTATGTGAATATATTATCTTATAAATTTGAGTGTATCTATAGACTCTCTAAAAGAGTGTTATCAAATTCAAGCAAATGTGTACACAAGATATATTTAAAAATAAATGGTACGGTGCGCCCCATAGACTTACTTTCACTTTATTAAATCAAAAACTAAAAACTCTTAAATATTTGTGAAACGATATAACATATGTTGTTGCAGAAACACTTCACCAAAGAGTATAAATGAAATAATATACTCCACCCCGTCCATCAATACAACCAATTTCTATTTTCAAAGAGCTGCATAAAACAATTACTATATTTGCTTGTAGAGCAAACTATTAGTTTTATAAACAAATATTCCGTTTAAAAAGAGTTATTTTTAATAGTACTTAAATTTTACTATAATAAGCTATTTAGTATCGCAAATAGTTGCAGAGATCTTATAAAAATTGGAAATTTTAGCTTATGTAAAGTACCCTCAAAGACATTTGCATGGGGAAATGAGCGTTACTATTTTATTTGTGATGAAAAACAATTCCTAGACACTAAGTTTAATAAAAAAAACTTTTACCTTTCAATGAACCACCCTTAAATTTAGGGTTAGATATATAATTACAAATACCCTTTGGGGTGAAACCGTATGTAAGCTCAGATACCAAGTTTAAGGCCAACCAGTACAATGGTTTCGGCTACAGACCAAGGTACATACATACAGACAGACAAACGGCATACCGAAAACAATTTTTCTGTTTGAGAGGGTCATGGAACGTCAACATTTATCAAAATATTGAGTTTGATTTTTTTGTGACGATAACCACACTTTCCTCTCCGAGGAGTCGAGGAAATGTGTAGCTAACAGGTTTTTCACAACGACATAATATCCATGAGTATGGTACCATAGTACCGAAACGTGTCGGAATGAAGTGGTCCAGCCTTCCAGTGCTGGATATCAAAGAGGAGTAATGGGACATAGGCACATATAAGAATACATTAAACACTTCAATTAATTTGTTTGGTAGTTTGGCAGACGTTAACCTAATTTTAATTCTTTAATTTCGCAAAAAATATGGACTTACGAACATTGTTCATACCACATTATAGTGTAGTTTATATTTTTGTATCGATATTTTAATGTGTTAACTTATGTTTTAAGAATATTCACCCACTCGTTTGAGATCAATGTTTTAGTTGATGATGCATTATAATTACATATAAATGTTCTTTTCTTACACTATGTTTCTTGACCAAAATTATATTTAAATTATACATTTTGATGCTTTTCAATTTCATTTAATACATCTACCACTTTATTAATGGTTTAATTTATAAATTAATTTTATATATATATTTTTCCAGGTAAATTTATCATAACCACTCCTTACTTGTAATTATTCTTTTTAGGATTTTTTCTAAAATTTTAGACATTCTAAAGTAAAATAGTTGTATACATGTGCCCAGAAATTCAAGAATCTTAAAGTATGCCCATTTGGTTGTAAATAGGTAAAAATCATTTTGGCCGTAGCACAAACTATAGTAAACTTACCCGCTTTGGGTGGCCGCATGGTCTTAGGCGTCACTCTCTCAGAATACTAGACTTCCGATGACTGGAAGATCGTAGTTCGAATCTCAGTCGTGCTTTCTGAAGGTGTTTTTCTCTAAAGGGTTTTTCACTTTCCCCTCCACTCAAATGGGGATACACGTCATTTTTCCCTCCACTCAAATGTGGATACACGTCATTTTTCCCTCCACTCAAATGTGGGTACACTTACTTTAAACTCAACCTTCATATTCCATAACAAATTAGTGTAAATTGGTGTGCAGGCGTATAATACCAAAAGGGTAGTAGGACGTGGTGCTTAAAAAATCTATTTTTTTAAAAAATAATTTGCTAATGTTTTCTGAGATTTACTCAGGATTTGTTGAACCGCCTCTGTGAAACCTCTGCTCCTAAAGGTAGATTGGCACTCTCGCAAGAAGTGAGACTTGAGACGGTGATTGTGAAATAGTTTATCCTTCTTCTTGGCCATTCTTCCTGTCTTCCCCCTCCCCCTTTTCCACTCCAGCACATGTTTTCTCCCTCTTTCGCTAAAAACAACTTGATGGACTTGAATGAGTTCTTTCCTAATATCTTCCCAATGTACTGGAACTTTTGGTCTTGGCACTCGTTAAGAGTGCAGTTTTTTTTAAGAATAAATGGTTTGTTAAAACAAAGTTGTGTTATTATCTATCTATCTATCTCTAATAATAAAAAGAAGTGTCTATGTGTGTGTTTGCGTGTGTGCGCGATGCTCAGCCAAATCTACGACACGCAAAGATCTGACATTTTTAACATAGGTGAACGTAAGTGGGTCCAAATTTACCTCGAAGCCGGATTTTTAAATTTTTATTAGCTTTTTAATTAAGCTATATTTAACAAATTTTCCAAGAAAATATTGTTAATCTGGTTTAGAATTACGTTTCAGAGATAACTGTGATAAAAATATACCACATACTCCTAGGGGGAGGTGGAGTGTAAGAAATAGACCATAATTCACAACCATTTCTGTGGGGGTGTGCTTATACAATCCTTATACCACAGTAGGGCATGGGCAATGCCGTGCGGGATTGCTAGTATAGGATATAGAAAAACCTCTCATATAATATGCGTGTTTTCTATAGCTAAGAGTTTTGAACTGGATTTTCCACTAAGCGAATTTAATGGTAGTTTTTTCGAAAACATTTTATTCGTCCAGATGTGTTGTTTAGTGTAGTAAATGGTGATCGATGAATGTAAATTCTGTGGTCTTCGTCACACAAATTACCGATGGATTTTGAAGAATGAGTACACAAAGCATATATTATATATTAAAAACATATATACTTGGACATTGCTCAAGAAGCAGACTGGACAAGATTATCCCTCTAGTCTGCGTGTCCACCGACCGATGTGGGTTATATTTCAAAAGTATATATTTTTTAATACCTCGTCTTAATAACTGTTCAGGTTATACACACATTTTTATAATTAAATTGGTAGTCAACAGAAACAAAACTCTATCATAAAAATGTGTTGCTACTATTAAAATACCCGCCTCGGTGGCGTAGTTGGTTAACGCGCCTGTCATGTTGAAGCTCTACTGCCGAGGACGGGGAGATCGAGGTTCGAATCTCGGTCGGGTGAACTGAGGGTTGTTTTTCCTAAATGGTTTTCCACTCTCCCTCCATGCAAATTCGGGTTCACTTCCTCTAATTCAACCTTCCCCATTCCTAATCCATTAGAGTAATTAGTACTTAAAGCGTATAACCCGAACGGGTAGTAAGACGTGGTGCTAAATATTATTATTATTACTATTAAAATAAGTGACATTATGCTCTGATTCAATGAGTAAAATCAATTTTTATATTTTTAGCACCTTCCCTTACTACCCGTTTGGCATACATAATTCCCAGTGGATAATGTAAGGTTGATTTTAAATGAAGTATACTTGCGTTTGCATAGAAGAATAGTGGTAAACAACATAGGAATAAAATCACCCTCGGTACACCTGACCGGGAAACATCGTTTAAACACGTAACTAATAATTTAGGTTAAGATTCACTCAAAGTTTTTCTTCATCCCGAAATGGGTAAAGTGAGTGTAAGATATTCAATAAAAAAAAGTACATAATAGTTAATTTGTAACTTCCATCTTAATTAACGCAATTAAAATTTTATTGTACGACTTAAATATAATTCAGTGGGTGTCAAGTTTTGGCCGGGCCGAAAGGAAATGGGGAAGGCGGGAAATATGCCTCCATAAAACAGAATGAGGAAATGATGGGTTTGTCGACTGAACTAATTAGGAGGTGTGGGGGCGTGACCACATGTTGTGACGTCATATGGGCTTGAACTTTACTCAGCTACAGCTACGAACTTTACATAACTTGTAATTTTTTAAGTAGACACTGTGTGTTTATTGAATATATAATTCACAATGCGTAGAGAGCTCTTTTTTTTTAACTTAACCATTTCGCATTTCTTCTTACTGTTTTTCCGGATGTTTATTCCGCGAGAGCAGTCAAATTCTAGGACCAATTTGAACCATATTTGCCAGGGACTTTTTTTTCTGCAAAAAACAAATATATATGACCAGCCTCTGTGGCGTAGTTATTTAGCTTACGCGCTAGCTTAGTGTTGAGTTAGACTGCCGAGAACAGGGAGATCGAGGTTCGAATCTCACTTGGGTTAACTGGGGGTGGTTTTACCTAAATGGCTTTCCACTCTCCCTCTACGCAAATGCAGGTTCGCCTCCTCTGTATTCAACCTTCCCAATTCCTTACTCATTAGCGTAAATATTACTTAGGCGTTTAACTCGGGTAGTAAGACTCGGTGCTATATATATATATATACTTGTTTTGTTACATGATATAAATACAATTTATATAAATATATATATTTAAATGGTATTTATATTATGTAACAAAACAAGTCTTCAGATATTCATTTTGAACAAAATCGGTAAATCCATTTTAAAAACTCTCGTTTTTTATAAATCAGTTGTAAGTAAACTATCCTTAACTTTAGAGCTATTATTTAAATCATGATTTGGCCTTGAGGCATGGTCGTATAACCTACAAATATCAGGTTTGAGCAAATTCTATCAAACCATTTTTGCTGTGAACCCAAGTACAGACGGGCAGAATGTTAGAACCCATTATTTTGTGTGCATGGGAAAATTTTCACTATTACAATATTTTCACTATATTAGAAAGTATAAACCAATTAAAAATAGAACCGGAAAACATCTCAAGAGGTCAGTCAATCCTGATTCGCTCTTCGTAAAAGTGCATTCAGTTTATACTGAAAGCTAGCAGTCTTACTTTGGTTCGCGTAGCCCCTAAGTTTCTGATGTATAGTCATATAATACATATTCTACAATCTACATCTAAAATAAAACATCAAGTCATGTAATATACAGCTGTCACTTTCAATAAGAAATATCAAGACCTTTAAACAAAATTAATTAATATAGTAAAATATTATCAATGCTGGCCGCAAAGAAATAAGTTTGAATTTTCTCTGTTCTTCCAAACAATGTCATGGTATTAATAATAATAATATTTAGCACCTCGTCTTACTACCCTTTCGGGTGATACGCTTTAAGTACTAACTACTCTAATGGATTAGGAAAATGGGAAGGTTAAATTAGAGGAAGTGAACCCGCATTTGTGTGGAGGGAGAGTGGAAAACCATTTAGGAAAAACTGAACTGGGGGTAGTTCACCCGACCGAGATTCGAACCTAGATCTCCCCGTCCTCAGTAGTCGAGCTTAACACGACAAGCGCGTTAGCCAACTACGCCACCGAGGCGGGTGTCTGGGTATTATTCTTAAGTATACCCTAATATATATTCGCGTACCCCGGGTTGAATACCACTGCACTTTGACACTACGACCTTATCCTAAAAGCTATTATTGTTATTATTATCATTAGGTGTTCTGTCTTACGACAGGGCCATTCCTTTTGTCAGTGAACTTAGACCGCCAAAGCACCCTGTCTTCCGCCTCCTCCTTCAGCTCTCAGGGATTTCTTCTATTCTTCAAGTCATCCAATATTCTCCTTCTTCCCAAGCTCCTCTTTCCCTCATCCTTGTTTTCTATGACGTCGTGTGGAAGACAATCCCTCCTAAGAATGTGTTTGATGCAGTTTGCTTTGTATAGAAGAATCGCATCCAAAATGGTTCTCTTCTCACCCACTCTTCTTTTCATTTGTCACCCTATCTGTCTGCCTGATATTCTCAAGTTTTCTCCAGCCCCACATTTCAAAGCTCCCAAAGTATTTATTTTCCATCTTCCTAAGAGTCTAAAGTTTCTGCTCCATACAACGCGCTGCTCCAAATGTATCAGTTACTTTCTCATTTACAAACTCAACTTGCTGGTTAGCGGTAGACTATTCTTGTTGAAATATTACTTGGGTCATGGCGATCCTCGAACTAATTTCCTTGGTGCGGTAGGCATACTTTTTCAGCAGACTTTAACCTCTATTTGTTTTCCAACTCCTTGTTTCTTATTTAAGCCATACAATAGTGTAATAATACAAGGTAAGCTTGCTACCCCAGTAGGTTTTTTAAGGGTACACATAAGCACACCCGAACACTCTAAGTGACATTATTATTATTATTATTANAGCTGTGTCAAGGGAGGTGTGCACAAGGAGTATTATTATTATTATTATTATTATTATTATTATTATTATTATTATTATTATTATTATTATTATTAGCACCGCATCTTACTACCCGTTCGGGTTATACGCACTTACGCTAATGTGTAATGGTAGGGTGATTGTGAGATGAAATGGAGGACCTACAGTTTAACGTGGAATCCGAACCACGGTGGAGGCTTGGCATTCCCCACATTCACAAGATGTCTTGTCAGAGGTGAAGGAAGGGTTTGGTAATCAGATAAATCTGTGCCGGGACCGAGGGTTGAACCCCGGCCACCATCACAGAAGTCTGACACCTTACCCCTAGACCGCCAGGTCACCTCTCTAAGTGACATATTTTGTTTCAATCATCATCCTATTATAGTTTTATTTGGCATCCCTGTGATAAGAAAGCTTTAATTAAAAGAGGTATTATGTCGATGAAGGTTACCTTATTACTTTAGACACCGGGACCAAATAAAAAAAGTCATTTGATACTGGGTTAGAGTCAGCTATGTTTTATATTAAGTGGATAGTTCAAGTTTATTAAGACCTTCCACCATCTTCACTTGTCTTCTCTGCCCCCCCCCCCCCCCACCACCACCATTGGTGAAGTATAAATCTTTATGGGCACTTTTTCTCTTCACTGTAATGGAAAAAAAAATTATTACCTTTTAAAAGTGGAGTAATTTCTTACTCATGGCTTTCAAACAGTCGATAGGATAACCTATTAATACGTCATAGCGTCCTACGGCGGGGAGTATAAAACATATTGTATTATTTCTTTATTTTTAACATAGGTTTACAATTTCGTTAAAAATCCTATTTTACTATCCAAACCAATAATACTCATAGCTTTTTTTGAAATTGATATAACTTCGGTTACCCTGAAAGATTCCAAGCTTAACTTTCCTGATTCCGCCATGGCGTAGCTTATAGTATAGGGTTATAATGTACTCAACCAGGGTAATACTGCCACCTTTTTACCTTTTAAGGTAAATGCAATGTACGTTTTCCCAGGTTCATTTTTCATTCTATCCTTAAAAATATGTTACTAAGTAAAAAAATATGCTTAGGCTGCATTCACAAAACCTTTCCTAGCTTCCTCCCTCATTTATTAAAATGATTTAAACAAATAATTTATGATAAATGTAAGTCCGCAATTGTTAGATCACCTATATATAGTAGTAGGTCTAAATTGTGTTAGTGATGCCATGGTGAGGCCAAAACATTTAAACGATTAGTAACTTGAAAATTAACACTCTAATTGAAAAGTAAATATTTACAAACGAACTACACTTTTTCACTTTTTGAAGATAATATCACTCAGGTGAGCTTCACCGGACGTCAGACAAACATCAGCACGTTGTCAATCACTTTCCTCAGAATTGATAGTAATTCTTAATTTATTTTTGTAGTACAATATATATTCCTTAATCTTAATGTCAGTACTTAAGTAGCCATCCCCCAGTTTATGAAAATATACAAACATCTCTGTATGGAACTGTGCACTTCACAGTGCTAGTGAAGTGGTGTCTGACTGTTGTGCTCATGCGCACATAGGAGCGGGGTGGGGAGGAAGGTGGGACTGCCAGGTAGAGAGAGCACTGTTGCTCTCGCAGTGCCGGCTCTGGCGAGATGGTGGAAGGAAGTTTTTTTTATTCTGCGTGTGTTGTGCTTAAAAACTGTGTACCATATTCTTGAATGTGATAAGTGTAGAGTTAGATTATTATTCTGCTTCCAGCTATTCTATTTGATTCGTTTTTTTGATTCTTTTATTTAACAAAAAGACTAAATGCGCTTGCAGTACTTTCAATGGAGAAAAATTTCCTCAATTGTCATCCATAGATCAAAGAGAAAATTATTGAACTTTTTGCGCAAATTAAAACAAGAAGAAGGGATTTCATTTTTAAATGAACAGATCAAGCTTGAACTGTAACAATTTAAGTTAAAATAAGTAAAAAATGTTGTTTTATTTTAAGATTTTATCAAGTTCCTAAATACATTTTCTTTTTATACATTTTTTTTACCTTTTATACAATTTTAAAACAAAGGCTAAAAAAATTCTGGAGCAGCCCCCCCACTAATTTTAGCTACGAGCCCCATCCTGTCTAAATTTATTCCCAGTACTATTCAGTGCCGTGGGGTAAATTGGTGCCAAGATAAGAATAGCTAGTCTACACCGTAATTATGAACAGTTCTCATCACTCAGTAGAACACTCACTGTTCATATATCAACATTCCCATGTGAGGTGTGTAGAGCCTGTGTATGATTGGACAAATGAAGACTTGAGTGGGAGAGAATATATCACAGGTACAGTTTCGTCAAGAACTGTTTACCCTGGCAACACCCCGCGACCCGTCACCGTCACAAGTGCCTCCCAACAACTTAGCTCAGTCGGTAGCGAGTCTGCCTACCTAAGGGTTCCGGGATTAATTCCTTGCCTGACCGAAAAATATATCATTGGTTTTCCCCTTTCACAGTGATTAATTATTGGCAGGGGGCTGGATGCCGTGCCTTCTAGAGTTTATAAGTCGTGGCCTGATATAATCAGTAGATTCAGAAAGTGCACGTTAAATACCTGAAATAAAAAATGAAGAAAATAAAGTGTGTGCTTAATGAATCTCTGATCCTAGACTGCACATATTTAGCCCATATCTTTGGGCGTAGTCAATATCGCTTCATGTTTATATGACGTCACCCGAGTAAAGTGTATTTCTGTCAGGCTCGACCTGTATTTGTGTAACTGTTGCGTCATTTGCAGGTTGCAGTACAAGCTTATCATTATTATTTATATTATTATTAGCACCACGTCTTCCTACCCGATAACGCGTTAAGGGTGAAGAAGGTTGGATTTAGTGTAATTGTACCCACATTTACTTGAAGGCAGAGGGAAAAAGCCTTTAGGAAGAAAAAAAACACCATCTAAACATCCAACCAGGATTCAAACCCCGATCTCCTAGTTATCGGCAGTCTAATTTATTACAAAAGTGACATCTTGGACCACGCGATTACCAGAGCGTGTTGCATAGGAGGAGGGGGGGGAATCCCCTTGTGGGGACTCAAACTCTAACCTTTCAGCTACCGTCAAACCAGACTAGATGATCCCGACGTTTATTCCGCTGCCTCTCGATGTTGGTTTCAGGAGATATAAACACGTCAATTACTGGTAAACTAGTATACTAATGAGATCGTGGCCGTGGCTCTAGAACTCCGATACCACGCTGATGAGTGAAGCATGTTTTCGAATCCCGGTTGGACCAAATTTTTGCATGTTCTCACTTACAAACTTTTTAAGCTAACATAGAATCGGATGACACTACCGTTGAGTTCCAAAACGTTAATAACCTAACGTGAATTAAAGTGTGTGTGGGGGGGGGGTAAGGGCGGGAACGTTAGTTAAGGCCCGTACGTATTTTTACAGTCTTTAGGACAAAAAAACTCTTCTGAATAGGAAAAAAAAAAGCTCCAGTAGCTAAACTTTTTGACCTCAAAGAGTGGCTGAATTTAAATTAAAAACTGTGATTTTAAACATTGATCTGATTAAAAATACCGATACGTCGCTAACATCGAACATGTGTGGAAAGGGATTGAACCGGTGACAGGCTGTGTCAATACATGCCGATCACCGCCCCCCCCCCACCCCCCTGCCCCTCCTCGCGGTAAGTTGTCGTGCATATATTACACTCCCCACAAACTCTTGTCAGCGGGCGTCCTGGCCCTTCCCTTTCCCCCTAATTCCCAACGGAATCCTGTCATCGTGATGCGATACCAAATATTTAGTGGAATTAATCCCAACACAGGAACCTGGACGACATCTACGGTATGGATACTTCAGGTGCTGTGACGTCATTGAGGTAGGATACTCTGAAGCTCATTCCAAGGACAACAGTTCGCTCCTTTCATAAGGTGACCTGGCGGTTTGTACTGGGGTCCGGGGTTCAATCCCATTTCCCGGCACAGATTTATCTGATTGCGAAACCCTTCCTTCACCTCTAACAAGACATCTTGTGAATGTTGGGAATGCCAGGCCTCCACCATGGTTTGGATTCCGCGTTAAAATGTAGGTCCTCCATTTCATCTCACAATCAACCTACCATTACACATTAGCGTAAGTGCGTACAACCCGAACGGGTAGTAAGACGCGGTGCTAAAAAATAATAATTTTGTAATCGTTAGAGGCTATAATGGTAACCGTTTTTGTTTGTTTAAAATTATTTATTTATTTAGCTATATAAAATAGCATAGCAACCATTCATTGTTGAACGTACAGGTGCTTCTTAGATATTCAACTTGTTTTAAAATATTATACTTAGATTTTTTTAAACATGATTTATGTTTAAAATATTTAAAGCCATGCAGAAAAAAAACTCAAAGCTATTTTTTTTTCTCTTGTACTCTGTCTTAATACCCACCTGATCTATCTTCACCCAATAACACTCATGGGGTAAGGATGAGGAAGGTAAACTTTTAGAAGAACTATACCCACATTTGAATGGAAGGAAAGTGGCACTGTTAAACCCTGACCTTCTCAGCCACCGGCAAACTAGATGAGCTTGATATTTAGTGCTAATGTCAACCGATGTGGGCTATTTAAGATACTATATAGACAGATACAGTGAAAGACCAACACACACAGACATGGAGAAAAAAACAAAGATATAGAGATACACACTTATAAAAAGAGAGACAAAGAGTGATAGATATATCGATACACAGACCACGCAATCTAGCCGTGCTATTAGAAAGATACATCGCTACACAGACCACGCAATCTAGCCGTGCTATTAGAGAGATACATCGCTACACAGACCACGCAATCTAGCCGTGCTATTAGAGAGATACATAGACACACACAGAGCGAGAGATACATCGCTACACAGACCACGCAATCTAGCCGTGCTATTAGAGAGATACATAGACACACACAGAGC
>CABFOW010000748.1:176764-207958 GCA_902141385.1 Timema californicum | reverse complement strand
TAATAATAATAATAATAATAGCAATGTGTTGCCCCTTGGGGACCCAATATTGATCTTTTTTTATTGGCTCAAACATACAAATGAGGACATTAATTCTTTAAAAATAAAATTATAAAATTTAAAACCAGGATTCAACAAATGTTTTACATAAGTATAATGAAATTTATGCTCGGGTTTGCTAGTGTATATTGTATTGTTTCCTTTCACATATAATATGAGTTTTGAGTAAATATCTCAATTTTTAAACACTAGAGCAAGAAAGTTCGTGCGGAATTTTGTATCATTTATTTTATAACAATGCCAGGCCTCCACCGTGGTTCGGATTCCACGTTAAACTGTAGGTCCTCCATTTCATCTCACAATCACCCTACCATTTCCTACCATTACACATTAGCGTAAGTGCGTATAACCCGAACGGGTAGTAAGACGCGGTGCTAATAATAATAATAATATTTTATAACAGTGTTTTACTAGCTGTTCAAGTTATAAGCATATATAGGATATTTACTCAAATGGGGTAGGGATGAGAAAAAAGAGCGGGGAAGCCATTTTGGGAAAACCGTGCTCTAGAGAAACGGCCAGGAATTTAACCCTGATCTCACCATCATCAGCAGGCCAGTCTGACACAAGACCATTCGGCTATTGAAGCGGGTGAGGTAGGCTCTTAAATCACTATATTAGCGACTTTCTGAATCCAATTTAATATATTATTTTAAGAAATATGTTTATAATTATGTATCATCGTTGTTTGTATCTAAAATTTACTTTTAGCAGAGTGCAGGTTACCCTTTTTTATTCTTATTACAACTTTATATTCATCCTATTAATTTTCCTCCTATACTCATGTTTTACTCAGATTTCTTTCCAAAATAGCTACAAAGCAAGAGAATTAGGATTTTGTAAATAAAATTAACAGTATTTTTATTGTCATATTTACACACTTTCTTTTATTTAGTTCCACATAATTACATACATTAAATAATAATGGGAGGAATAAGAAAAGGTATTTTTCACATAGTATCACATAAAACCATCCAATCATTAATATGGCCACATATTCAAAATATTAAAATTTGTATGTCTACTAATATCTAGCATTGTTATTTCTAGAAATGTTTATGTAACATAAAATTGATTTGTAGTCAAACTTCAATATTAATGTATTATAATATATGTTAGAAATATTTTTGTAATCTGTTTTTAGTTCTGTGTATTCCCCCATTCCACCAAGTGTGAACTGTACCAGTAATTTAAAACCAATAGCAAATAATATGTTACTTGTATATTGGGATGCTCTTCATTGATAGCCTTTATAATGGTAAAAAGTTTCCTCTTTGTTGCCAAACCACCCACAGTTACATTATCCTCATTTATATGTGGTCACAAACACACTAGTTGGAAACTAAGTAAGAGATGGATGTAAGAATTTGTTTTAAAATGATAACACCTTTTGTTCAGAAAAATTCTGGGAAAGTTTGTGGATTGGATGGGTTATTTTCTGTGAAAATACATTTTACAAATACATAACATTAATACCATCACACATGATGTACACAAGATGCATAAAACCACAAAATAAGTGAGATAGAATGGATTTAGAAGCAAGTAAATTGTGTTATTACCAAACTTATAAGTGTGAGTTGAACGTTTGCTACGTATTGGAAAAATTATTAATAATTTTTTTTTATCACAAGTAAATAGTAAGCTAAATGTATTTTACAAAATATGTATCAAAAATTTGTATATACCTAATAATTGCTCAGCATCTCTCTTAGAAATCATATAAAAAGGCAGTATTGGGGATGAGACTAACCTTGTAATATTGTAGGCATAACCACACCGCTACTATTTACTCAACATTCACATTATAATATAAATAAAATTTAGTATCATGAGTTTGTATGTTAACCTCTTACATACATCTTAAATGTCCTTTAAATACACTCTTGCTTCATAAAGCCAATCCATCTGAATATTTGCGTGCACAAGTGCGTGTTTTATGTGCAGTCTCTGGTGTCGGCTGATAGTCCTCTCAGTTCACTGTTGATAGTGCGAAGCAAAGGATGGCGACCACACCCACATCTGTTTCTGAAGTCATCCAGGTCCAAGGCCCAGATCATACCACCACCCAAACCTAGACTCTTCACAAACTGACTCTATAACAAACCATACAAACACAATGAGGAAGTTGACAGACACTTCTTAGTTTAAAAAATAAGGAGAATATTGCCTTTATAAATTTAGTAGAAATATTTGTTGGGATAGTAATTTAATATTTATTCATTTAGATCTAGGCACAGTTTCTGTGCCAATGTTTTTAGTCATGTTTGTCACCATGACACATTTGTTCCTTTTCGTGAAGTTAATATAAATTTTTACTTAATAAGTTAAGTTGTAATGTTCGTTAAGCATTCCATAAACCGGTGGCATTGTGTTTTCAAGTTATGGGCACAGATTGTTTTAAAGGAATGAACACTCTGTACTGTTATCAATGTGCAGAGTGAATTGACCTAAACTTTAACCTCTAGATAATTTATCCTAGAAGAAACCATATTCTCCATAAACACCAATAAAGAAAAGTATCGCGTTCCATTTTTTGATGGTTGAAACTTCAACAACAAGTTTAGAATGGAAACACTGTTTGATAAACTCAATTTTCTGGAAGAAGTCCAAAGTGATGACCGAACAAAAGTAATTTTTTATGAAGGTAGCAGTCCTGAACTCACTACTAAGAAAACAAATGAACTGGCTAAGTGGAAAACAAAAGATCAAAAATGCAAATCTCAAATAGTCCAGAAACTTTTATAAAACATTCTTGAATGTGTCAAGGATAAAGAATCTGCATTTGAAATATGGCTTCCCCTTATGCAAACCTACACAAGAAAAAATATAGTTAACTAGTTACTTTTACATACAAGTTTTTTTTATCTTAAAATTAAATTAAATTATAGCACCACATCTTACTACCCGTTCGGGTTATACACTTAAGTAATAATTATGCTAATAGGTTAGGAATTGTGAAGGTTGAATTTAAAGGAAGTGAACCCACATTTGTGAGGAGGGAGAGTGGAAAACCATCTAGGAAAAACCACCCCCAGTTCACCCGACCAAGATACAAACCTCGATCTCCCCATTCTCGGCAGTCTAGCTCAACACAAAACTAGTGTGTTAGATAACTACACCACTGAGGCGGGTAGTCTTTTATCGATAAAGTTTGACCCATCAAGTGAAACTCTAGGAGGTACATTTTAATTGATGATGAAATGAAATGGGACCTTCTTCTGAAGAGGAAATGAATTCCTTTAGTAAAAAAAACACATGGGAACCGACTTCACTATTTTCTGGCAGGAAAACCATGTCCTCTGGGTTTTCAGCATCAAGAGAGATCAGAAAGGAATTAAGGCTAGCCAGAAGGGAAGGTTGGTGGTGAAAGATTGTTAACAAAGGAAAGGTTTTGACTATATCAAGACCTATGCCCTAGTAGCACATATGACTGTGAGAACAATGCTAGCCATCACCAACTGAGAAGATTTACATGCATATCAGATGAATGTAAATAACACATTTTTGAACAGAACTTGATCCAAGGAAGTTAACATGCAACAATTCCTTCCTTGTTTGTTTTTGTTTTTTAAAATAATTTAAATATTGTTTGTAAACTCAAGAAATCATTATATGGCTTCAAGCAGACATTCTAAGAATAGAAAAAGTTTCTTGATACTTTCCTTAGATCACTTGGTTTTAACCAGTGCAGAATGAGCCATGTCTGTACCTACATGTTGATGGTGATATCAAGGTCTACCTTGTTAAAAATTTGTTCATCAACACTGCTCACTATCTCTTGGGAATATCAAAGTATCACTTCAAGCTAAATTTGACATGAAAGATATGGGTAACTTACAATTTTTCCTTAGACTAAAAATTTAAAAAAGAAATGATTGTATTTATCTTAGTCGACTATCTTATATAAAAAGGCTCATTCAAATTCAAAATGCAAAACTGCAAAATAGTCAAAACACCAATGGAGTCTAAACACCCTAATTATGATGAAGGATCTACTTCTACAATTGGTATAAGGCTGAACAGAGAGTTCATAGGCACTTTGGTGTACTTAATGTGATGCACCAGATCTGATTTGAGTTATTCTATCAATTATTTCAGTAGGTTTCAACATTGAACAATTAACACTCACTGAGAATCAATGAAGTGTGTTCTTTGCTATCCACAAGGAACTTTACACCTAGCTCTGCACTTTCCTAAAGAAAAAGGGACACTTCTAATCACATATGATGATTCAGATTGGGTCGATGATTCCAGTTACAAGTCGCAAGTCAACACCGGGATTTCTTTTGAAAGTGTTTAACTAAACTGTATCCTGGACAAGTAGAAAGCAGCCAACTATTGCCTTGAGTACCAGTGAGGCTGAATTTATTTATCTTGCCAATGCCTGTACTGATGTACTGTGGCTATGCAACCTATGCCTACTATCAGAACCAGCCTGCCAACAAATATCTTGAGAAGTGGGAACACAAAAGATTGAAATGTAATGGCTGTAAAGTATAATTTTGTTCAGTAGTTATTGTATGATAAAGTTGTAAAAATTGAACATGTCCAGAGTGAATTTTTCAAATTGCTGATATTTTTACCAAAAATTTAAATGTTACTAAATTTAATCAATTATATGTTTAATTCTGAAATAATTATTTTCTATTAAATACCATTTTAAGTTATTTTAAAATTATATAGTTTCAGTCTATTCTTAAAATGAAGTAAAGTTACCAATACATGTTTGCTAAGAGTGCAATTTTCAACTTTGTCTTGCTGTATGAAAAAATATCTGTGATCGATATATTTGGTGAGAAGAAGGATCGTCGGCCAGATCTAATATATGTGGCTATTAGAGGTAAAACAAGTGTAGCCATGATTTCAATTGCCCCTTCTTCAAAATACTAGTTACACCTTTGGTGTTACACTATCACAATAGTTAGATTATGAAATTTACTATTATTACAAAAGTAATCTGTGCAAAATACAACATAAAGAATAAATCCATGCTGTATTATTGGGTAAACTCTAGTTGGTATATTACCTTGCGCCTGATATCGGAAACATCATCATAGGACACCCATTGGTTTCCCTTGTGGGCATATGGGCCGATCCTTCCCTCAGGGTCTCTCACCGGATTCCATCCCTTGCTCTTCACATTGTCACATATCTGAAAAACCAAAACATATATTACAAACAACTGAATTGCTTTGAGATAATTGTGATACACCCATATAAATTTGGGAAAGGGGGTGAGCAGACATTTAGCTTTGGACATGATTCAACCTTTTAAAGCGACTGGTTTTAATCCTGATTGCGTTAATATTTATTTATTGGGATTATATAGAGTATGAGTAGGTAAAATGAGGGTATTTCACATTTAATTTAAAGTGCTGTCATAGATAGGCCTATTTTCTTTACTGTATTAGAAACACAAAGCTCATTGCTGCAGTTCACCCAGCCGAGATTCAAACCTCGATCTCCCCATTATCGGAAGTCAAGCTCAACACGAAACTAGCATGTTAGCCAACTATGTCCTAATAACTGTATTGTCTCATTTAATGTAAACCCTTCCTTACTCTCTTGTATTATTTTAGTAGTATATCCTAAGGCTAGATTAAAAAATAACAGGGAAAGTGCATCTCCTTGTTTCAATCCATTACGAATTTCAAAAGTGTCTAATAAGTGACACCCAGCCCTGACTTGCGTTTCAATCAAACATACCTCAATTAGCTTGACTAGTTTTTTGAGTATCCTAAACCTGATTAAAATTTAATATAATTTGTTTTTTTAAGTGAATCATAGGTATTTTTTAAATCATATAGATAATTTATGTACCCTCATTGTAATTCCACTTTTTTCTAATATAATTTGAATAGTAAAAATCTTATCTGTTTTTGATTTTTTTTTGTGTAAATCCACACTGATGACCCTCAATTTATGAATTATGTTTATGAATTGCTTATAAATATTTCACCACCTCCCTTTATAAACTCTGCTGGAATTGAATCTACATCTGGAGCATTACAATTCTTAAACTTTTTAATAGCTACTTTGACTTAACTAATACTTGGCTATGGATCTAGTGGTTCTGCATTATGGATTTTGATAACCTCACCCAATTTGGATAATTCATGATCATTCAAAATATGATTGAGTGGTCATAACTATTCCTATATTTGTTAATACCTAAATAAATTTCCTTACAATTTTTATTTTTTTATACTTTGTTCTATCTCACTAACATTACCCTTTGAATACGTTCTCTTTTTGTTTATGAATAAGGAAATGGCCCTCCTTTTTGGATTGCTAAATGTATTTTAAGCTCAATTCACTAGGATTTTCTAACCAATGTTATTGTGCTTCTCTGTTAATTTTGAATATTCGTTGTCAAATCATGGCTCTTCCCTACTCTTTTTGCAGAGACTTACACTTCTATTTGCTGCATTTATAATATTAATGACAACTTCCCATTATTTCTCTGGATGAGCGTTATCCTTCCTATCATGTGAGGCAGGGCAGCATATCGATTAAAATATCAATTTGATGTATATTTCTATTCTCTCCATCATATCTTTCTAACTTACCAGAGAGATTTCCCTTTTTGGTTACTGTTCCCTAAGTTTTGCAACTACCATGTAGTAGTCTGAATTGCAATCTCCACCCCTGTATGACGTCTTTTATCTATCAGCAAGTGATCTATTTGATTATGTGTGTTCCCATTTGGGGAGGCCCAAATGTATTTATAAATATCCTTATGCTTGAAGCAAGCTCTTTTCACAATAAAGTTCTTAGATTTATAAAATTTATCAACCTTATTCCATTACCATTACTGACATAATGCAAGCATTCCTTTCCTATTTTAGATCTAAATAATTCTTTCTTCCCTATCTTTGCATTTAAGTCACTTATCACACTTTTAGTGTCATAGGTAGTGGTAATACAGGTGTTCTAACTCCTTAAAGAAACTATCCTTTACTAGGCATTCTTTGTCTTCTGTTGGACGAGGCACATTGATGATGCCGGTATTATTCCACCTCCCTGCTACCACTATACTTGACATCCTACCATTAATTGTGTGTCCTTACACACCCACCTTGGTGGTGTAGTTAGCTGATGCGTTAGTTTCGTGTCGAGCTAGACTACCGAGGACGGGGAGACCGAGGTTTGAATCTCACTCGGGTGAACTGGGAGTGGTTTTTTCTAAAAGGTTTTTCACTCTCCTGCCACACAAATGTAACTTCCTCTATACTCAACCTTCGCAATTCCTAACCCATAATTATTAGTACTTGAGCATATAACCCAACCGGGCAGTAATACGCAATGCTAAATAACAACAACAATACACATATGTTATAAGACATTACTTCTAAACACGTAAAAAATTTGTATCTTAAGAGTAAATTATTAATCCACCATTAAATGTTATCTGAGATGAATATTGAAACAGAAACAAAGTTAACTGATGAATAATGTAAAATTATAATAAAATGCCCTCAGTTTTTAAATTTGTTTATACAAACAAACTCTTATCATGTTGGCAAATACTGTTTGTTCTGTTTACACAGTTTTTAAGGGGTAATATCATAAAATTTATTTTTGCATTCTTGTCCTTTCAAATAAACCATCAGCTAACTCCAAGTTTGCCTATGTATGGCTTATTTGAAATATAGATATCATATTACACTTATATTAATATAGTAAGCTAGAAGTTTTCTAACTAGAGTTTATGATTTTAGTTTTAATGCTAGGCTATAGGTCCAGTTTTACCAATAAAATATAGTTCTAGTTTTTATTGTAGAATATATTTATTGCTTTAAATGTAACATATAGTTATTGATTTAATCATGTGTTATATTTTTAATCACCCATGGCATAATTAAAGTATGGCAGGTGGGGCTGGGCGCCAAATTTAAACAATATTAGCAACATTATACATTTCATTTTTTAAACTGTTGGAGTCACTGACTAAGATGCACGAGCCAACCACTGTACTAATCACGAAAGGCGCTGCAGTAACGCGAGTATCAAGAGTTAGCCAATCATGCACTTTCACTGTTCAGTTGTCTGTCTCTTTCATAACCGACCACATCTTTTGTGATCACGCTAACCTCTTGTGTTAAAATAATTAGCCCATTTAAGTGTATTTTGTAGATTCTGTGTTTGTCTCGGACGTTAATTTTGTGTATTAGGCACTAATCTTTGCTAACATTAACAATAAAATTGTAATGTAGCTGATATCATAATTACTGTAATTTTAGTACAAGAATCCAGCCACATTTTAAATAACACTTAAGGGGGCGTAATTTGTTATTTGTTATGGGCGTTATTAACTCTCATCGATCCTAGCTACACCTCTAGTCGTGGCAACATATTTGAACCTGTCCCAGTCACACTGATATAACATTATCATCAATTAAATATATTTTGGAATAATGAGATTGAGACAGTAACAATAGTAGATACAATGGAAGTAAAATGGCTTTTGCAAAAAAGGCTAATTTTAACCTCATAGTAAGCTAGGAAGCCTCCCGCCCGGGTAAACTCTCCAGCTTCTCCTGGTCCGGCAGTTTTGGCATTGAGTCCTGTGTCCTTGGGATCAGTCAGAGAGAAAGATTGCCCATACAATGGCATTCCCATAATTATCTTCTTAGGGTTTGCGCCTTGCTGAATCCAGTAGTTAATTGAGAAATTCTGGAACAAGGATCACACACATATTTAAACAATAATTCCATCATAATATAAGTGCCAAATTATAAACTATAATGAATGTAAAAACAGTTTAAGCCAATAGGGGTTGGACATTTTGCATTCTATCAATTCTAAGTATTCCAATGGTGTATTCCCCCTGTTGAGCCATATTGTTGTGTTCCCTTCCCATGATATATTTCCCCTATTAGGCTATAATTATCACACTCTCTTGTATTCTTATGTATATTTCCCCTATTAAATTATAATTAATGAATTCTCTTATATTCGAATTATGTATTCATCCCTATTCATCTATATAATTCTTGTATTCCCTTGTATTACAATTATTCCGCTACCTTGTAATCCAATTATATATTTCTTTTACTTACCTATAATTATTGTATTCACTTGTATTCCATCGGTATATTTTACCCAACTGAGTTGTTACAAATGACTTAGAATGATCTCATTGTTCCTTTGTACAAAGGCAGGCAGTAATAGTGAATGTAAGAATTATAGGGCCATTAGTTTGTTGAGTATTCTAGGCAAAGTTTTTGGGATAGTCTTAATTAATTGAGAGGGTGCGTGAAAAAACTGCGGACAAGATTTGGAGTGTGCAATGTAGTTTCATGCCAGGTTGAGGTTATATAGACCAGATATTTGCAATGTAAGGAGTGATTGAGAAATGTATGACGGTATAGAAGAAAGTGTACGATCAGGTGAATAGGAGTATGGTGGGTATGCATGGATAGTAAATGCAATTATGACAGTGTATAATGGAAGTACAGCATGAGTTAGGGTGGATGGAGCTCTCAATGAATGGTTTGACATTGAACAGGGTGCTAGATGAGGTTGTGCTATGTCGCCATGGTTGTTTAATGTATTTATGAATAAATGTATGAGAGATTCTTCTGAGGACGCAGTTGGTGAGCAAATGGCCAATGTAAATGTGAGAGTGCTTATATATGCAGATGATGCCTAATTAATGGCTAAGAATAAAATTGACTTGCAGAATGCATTAAATTGTTTGAATATGGTGACCAGCAGAATGGATCTTTGTTTAAATGTTTCAAAGGTTTCAAAACTAAGGTGATAATTTTTTAATAAGGACAGCTGAGCTACTGCTCAGTATAGTATAAATAGAAAACTGTTAAAAATAAGTGAATGAATTTGTGTATCTGGACAGAATGTTTAGTAAAAATGACAAGATAGGTGTTGAAATCAATATATGGGTGAATGCATTCCGCATTTTTGGATGTATGTGGACTATTGCAAAGAATGAAGTACTATTGAAAGAGGCAAAGATGGCAGTATATAAAAGTGTGTTAACGCCAACATTGTTTTATGGACATGAAGCGTGGTTTTGTCAGGAGAAATAGCAAATGCTGACCTCGTGAGATAGTTTTCCAGTCAAACATACTGGTAATTAAAATGATTTCCTGTCTGTCAAGGTATTTATATTATGCTCGAGTTCAGTGGTTTTCAAACTACTTTATCTGACAAAACTCTATAAAAGCTACTAAATCTACTGCGGAACTCCTATTGTGTTAATGTCTCATCCTATTTCCCTCTACAACTATACTACAAATTTTTAAGTTTTGACTAAAAAGTTTATATTTGTGTAGAATGCTCATATTATAAATAAATTATAAAACAAAATTTATTTATTTTTTACATTTATGTTAAATAGATATTCTTCAAGGGAAAAAACCAACATAACTTCAAAATGTACTGTTACTTATCCAATTTTTAATACCATTTTTTAGATTATTATAATGTTAAGAAGTAATTTAATTTTCATTATTAAATTGGATATGCTGCTAATGAGATAGATGTTTATGAATTTCTTAGCATAATGATTTGGAAGCATTATTTTATAATTTTTCACCACCATTACGCATAAATTGTCTCGCGGAACCCAGTTTGAGAACCACTGCTCTAGCTATTGTACTTACAGCATTGAAGTAGTCATAAGTGTCTCCAGGATAGTAGTGTAGCGGGGCCACGTGACCTGTCTGTTTGTCCCAGTGGCCATGGAAGTCATATGTCATCACTGAGATCCAATCAAAGTATTGAGACAGAGCTGGGACATCATAACCTGCAAATACAATACAAAGGAATAAAGTCATATACCTCATTTTTAAAATAACATCATCCTATTCAGTTTCAGGTTTGCTGCCTCAAAAAAATACTTTGGTAATGAAAAAGTTAGATTGTCAATAGTTTTTTTTTCTCTTACTTTTGTGTTGACAATTTATGAAACCATTAAAATAGCATCAATGAAAATATTAACATACAGATTGATGGATTCACACACAATCTGCTCAATTCTTTTCTAAAGGGTGGTTTCAAGAATTTCTCGGTTTTGATGTACATTTATTTTGGTTTTGATCATATAATCTGGCAAGCCTAAGAATATTGTAATTTCTATTCACCCTAAATATCATAGTCATATAGTAGAATATCGCCACCCCAGATTATTTATATAGTAAATGTTAGCTCTATTTAATAAAATATCAATTTGTATTTTAAACTAAAAGGTTACCACACAGATAAATAGCTAAGATGCTTTAAGTTTCACAGGTTTTCTACATATTAATTAGTGAGCTTGTGTGGATAGAAAAGCAGGACAGCAAAAGTTTGGCCATTTTTTTACATAAACAATTTAGGAAAAACCACCCCCAGTTCACCCGGCCAGGGTTTGAAACTTGATATCCCCATTCTTGGCAGTCTAACTCAACATGAAACTAACGTATTAGTCAACTATGCCACTGAGGCGAGTTTCCACAATTTGTTTTCTGCATCACCAAAAGGAATAGTTTGTAATTGAAAAAAAAAATCTTCACTGTAACATGGTAAAAGTTGTTATGAATATTTATTGTTCTATTTTCTGTAAAAAATTAATTAGTAATATATTTAACTTTGCATTCCAGGTATATGTTCTTGATAAAGAGGAAAGATATTGAAAACTTGGTTAGTAATATGGATTTGATAATCCTAGTTTATTTCAAAGTGTTGACACATTCAAACTACCTAGTAATAAATAAAAACACCAATAACCATGCATCCTGACAAATGGGAATTAGGTATATTAATATTAACTAGAAATAAAACTTTTCTTTTAAGGTTTTGTAGTTTTGGGAACCAAAAGTAAAAAAAACACATTCCAAAAATGGTATTCTCTGTATATCATTAAAAATAGTGAGCTTATTTGCTTGAGTTCACTATCTTGTAGCTTATAAGATAGAATAACAAAAGACCCAGCGGAGGAAGAAAATAAAATAAAATCAGAGAAGGAAGTGAGTAAAAAACAACAAGAAAGAAAACCACCCAGATTACTAGTGTCTAGAAGGTAATGAATGCTTAAGGGTATGTGGAAAACATACCTGAAGACAAAGGATGTACAATATCACATTGACTGCAGGAAATGGGAATACACAGTAAATGAAGAAATAGAGGCATTAAGAAGGAAAAAACATAGTCACCTTATCTCAAAACAAAAATATTTATTAAGTCAAACTAGTTGTGAAAGGGTTTAGACAAAATTAGCCCGGTTTTAAATATGAGGAGACTTGTGCACCAGTGGTCAATTTGTCAACACAGTGCGCTATTCTGATAATAGCTAAACGAATGTATTTAACAATCCAACAAATGGAAGTCATGGTACCCTACCTACAAGGAAATCTTAGACATGAAGTATACATAAAGCAACCCAATGGCCCAAAAAATAGTGACAAAAAATGTGTATGCAAGATCAACAAAACTATATATGGGCTGAAGCAAGCATCACACGAATGAAATGGGAGGTTCAACCAAAATGGTATCCCCTTAAGTTTCAATCGGCGTGAAGCCGATTACTACCGTACAATGGTAACTAAAACCAATCTCATTTCATTACTACTTTGGGTAGATTACTTGATTATGAATGGGAAGATAGAATCTGTTTGACCTAAAAGCTGTCAAAGGGAAACTAACCAAGGATTTTGAGGTGTTCGACTTGCACAATGTAGATAATTTTATTGGCGTGAAAATAATAAGATATTTGGACCAGGACTTGATAAAATTAGATCAATCTTATTATCTAAAAATGTTCTCAAGTGATTTTATAGAGAAAATAGCAAGCCCATTTCAATGCCTATGGAAACCAATCTCAAGTATGCTACCCAGGTGGCGGTGACAGTGAATTATTTCTCCAGGTTCCAGAAGTGTGCATCAGTGTGAGTAGTGTGGTACATAAAGGGGACAGTCAATCTTGGTATAGTGTTCAACAAGCGAATTAATAGTCACACATTAGTTAACTTTGTTGATGCTGAATAGAGATCCGATCTGAATGATCATACATCTGTGACTGGTCTGTATCAAGTTGTTTGGGTGCACTATTTCCTTGACAACCAGGAAGCAGAACACCTTTGCTTTCAGCTTTCAAACCAGAACTCTACTGTTTAACGGCAAATGATGGCGACTTTTGTATCATGGGCAAGAAGTTACAGCACACATGACTTACCACATATACTATTTTACAAACTTGCAGAAGGTGAGCCACGAAACTAAAGTAATGTTTGGTAACAATGAACCCCTTTTTGAGGCTAAGGTGATGTAAAAATAAAGAAATGAATAGGAGACAGGTGAGACATAACTATGTCTATTGGGAAGTTGTCCTGACTCATAGCTATGTCCACTGGGAAGTTGTCTCTGACTCATAGCTATGTCCACTGGGAAGTTGTCCTGACTCATAGCTATGTCCACTGGGAAGTTGTCCCTGACTCATAACTATGTCTATTGGGAAGTTGTCCTGACTCATAACTATGTCTATTGGGAAGTTGTCCTGACTCATAACTATGTCTATTGGGAAGTTGTCCTGACTCATAACTATGTCTATTGGGAAGTTGTCCTGACTCATAACTATGTCTATTGGGAAGTTGTCCTGACTCATAACTATGTCTATTGGGAAGTTGTCCTGACTCATAACTATGTCTATTGGGAAGTTGTCCTGACTCATAACTATGTCTATTGGGAAGTTGTCCTGACTCATAACTATGTCTATTGGGAAGTTGTCCTGACTCATAACTATGTCTATTGGGAAGTTGTCCTGACTCATAACTATGTCTATTGGGAAGTTGTCCTGACTCATAACTATGTCTATTGGGAAGTTGTCCTGACTCATAACTATGTCTATTGGGAAGTTGTCCTGACTCATAACTATGTCTATTGGGAAGTTGTCCTGACTCATAACTATGTCTATTGGGAAGTTGTCCTGACTCATAACTATGTCTATTGGGAAGTTGTCCTGACTCATAACTATGTCTATTGGGAAGTTGTCCTGACTCATAACTATGTCTATTGGGAAGTTGTCCTGACTCATAACTATGTCTATTGGGAAGTTGTCCTGACTCATAACTATGTCTATTGGGAAGTTGTCCTGACTCATAACTATGTCTATTGGGAAGTTGTCCTGACTCATAACTATGTCTATTGGGAAGTTGTCCTGACTCATAACTATGTCTATTGGGAAGTTGTCCTGACTCATAACTATGTCTATTGGGAAGTTGTCCTGACTCATAACTATGTCTATTGGGAAGTTGTCCTGACTCATAACTATGTCTATTGGGAAGTTGTCCTGACTCATAACTATGTCTATTGGGAAGTTGTCCTGACTCATAACTATGTCTATTGGGAAGTTGTCCTGACTCATAACTATGTCTATTGGGAAGTTGTCCTGACTCATAACTATGTCTATTGGGAAGTTGTCCTGACTCATAACTATGTCTATTGGGAAGTTGTCCTGACTCATAACTATGTCTATTGGGAAGTTGTCCTGACTCATAACTATGTCTATTGGGAAGTTGTCCTGACTCATAACTATGTCTATTGGGAAGTTGTCCTGACTCATAACTATGTCTATTGGGAAGTTGTCCTGACTCATAACTATGTCTATTGGGAAGTTGTCCTGACTCATAACTATGTCTATTGGGAAGTTGTCCTGACTCATAACTATGTCTATTGGGAAGTTGTCCTGACTCATAACTATGTCTATTGGGAAGTTGTCCTGACTCATAACTATGTCTATTGGGAAGTTGTCCTGACTCATAACTATGTCTATTGGGAAGTTGTCCTGACTCATAACTATGTCTATTGGGAAGTTGTCCTGACTCATAACTATGTCTATTGGGAAGTTGTCCTGACTCATAACTATGTCTATTGGGAAGTTGTCCTGACTCATAACTATGTCTATTGGGAAGTTGTCCTGACTCATAGCTATGTCCACTGGGAAGTTGTCCTGACTCATAACTATGCCCACTGGGAAGTTGTCCTGACTCATAACTATGTCTATTGGGAAGTTGTGCTGACTCATAGCTATGTATATTGGGAAGTTGTCCTGACTCATAACTATGCCCACTGGGAAGTTGTCCTGACTCATAACTATGTCCACTGGGAAGTTGTCGCTGACACATAGCTCTGTACTCTGAGATATAAATATTGTGCATCCAGCAAGAGACCCAAACCGATGTGTGAAAGAAAGTGGAATCTCAACAACACTAATTTGTGAGAAAGTTGAGTGGGCTTGCAGATAACTCCTCGATGGTGCTTGCTGGATCCTAGTCCAATGGCAGTGTGTGGGTTGTTTCTAGTTACCACTTGATGAGGCTATGCTAATATACTTTTCTAATCCTGTCCAATTTCATAAATTTAAATTATGAATCGAATCCAAATCTTGGCCAACTTGAATCAAATTGTGAATTGAATCTCATGCTTAAAAAAAATTGGAATCAAATCTCTGCCTGGAAAAAAATTTCACGTCAAATTGAATCTCATGCTAAAAAGCAGCACGTATAGTATCTAATTGCAGATACCACTGGTTCAGACTCATAACAACCATTTAGGAAAAACCATCCGCAGTACACCTGGCCAGGTTCAAATCATGAGCTCCCTGTCATCTACAGTCTAGTTTAGTGCAAGAGTAGGACTTAGACTATGCAGCCACCGAAGCAGGTATTGTTGTAGTTAATATCTACGGAATATAAGTTCATATAGATTAAACTGTGTACAGGCTCTATGATTTTAAAATATATATAGATTTTTACAAATAACTGACACTTCTTAGTATCAGACATTTTTGTCATTTTGAAAGGTGTCCTCTATTAAGAGATTTCACTGCATATATATATATATATATTTTATGTATATATTATATATATGTGTGTGTTTAGCTCAAAAACAGAAAAATATTTTCCATATTAGTTTGAAACATGCTGTATTTTGCTAGTCAAGATAGTTTGTTCGGTTCATAACTTCTTGTCTTCAACAAAACACAAGATGCACGTAAGTACGAGCCAAGGCAATTTCTAGCCGTTGATTTTAAATAAAGTTCATTGAGACATGACATTGAATGATATGACAATAAAATGTGTTATTCTATTAATTTAAAAATGACACCTGGATAAAAGAATCAAACCTGAGTCCTCTCGTGTCTAGGTGTCATTTTTCATTTGAGAGAATATGATGTTCAGAGGTGGCTATAACCATGATTAACAAAATTTAATTGCTTAACTATTTAATCCATGGTAAAATATTATTGACTTAAAAAAAATTAAACCACATTGGCAAACATTTTATTTTTTTGTTGATTTTTTTCCTGTCGCCTTACGAATCGTGTTTGCATTACAACCAGTGACATGCATGCCATAGTATTGCCATCCCTGATATAGGATTTTAAATCTAAGGAGTTAATCATGATGATTTGGACTAATTTAGAATATTATGTCTAGACTCTAGACAGTTGATCATATTGATTCATGATTGATGTATTAAGTCTAGCTAGACAGTTCATTTTAATTATTTGGAAATGATTTAAGATATTAATTAATCTGATTTGATTACACTGATTTGGAATTGATGTGGGATATTAAGGTTATTCTTTTTTTCATTCAGTATATTTTACCTGCATTATAAATTTTGAATGTACCAGTCTTAATGATAGTTAACTTTAGCATTTAACATCCATGATGAAACATTTGTTATTTCAATGTTGTAAGTATGTTTGTCTCACCAGAGTCTATGACGACCTTGCTAGGGGAGACTGCTGATGACAGCAGAAGTCCTAAAGGTTTGAAGGAAGTGCTCAATTCCTGCACCAGCGCAGCAAAACCTTGTTTATCTGAGTCGGGACCTTTTGTGCAGTCCACCTGCAAACACATTGCATTGCTGTTATTTGTATACTTTTTTTTAACTAAGCATTTGAAAACATGTAAAATAGGTTAGAGAAAGATAAGTAAATCAACTTTATTTTCATCCAGGTTTGCCAATCTATTAAATAACATTTCAGGGCACAGTAAATGTTAATATTATTATTTAAAAGAATAATTTTAGTTAGTAAAAATATTATACTATAAAAAATATAAAATTTTAATTAATTTTACTTTCCAAAAATTATATTATTTAATTTTTTTATTTATAATTTATAATTAGCTAGTGTAAGCGTAGTAGCTAAACAAAATTAGATTAAGGTGTAGCATTACAAGTGTTATTAGCACATATTAGACTAACAAGAGCTTGATATGAAAGTGAATGTCAACTTCTTATGTATTATTCTCACCTGCCAACATTTAGGATACTCCCAGTCCAGATCAAGACCATCAAAGTTGTACTTCACAATGAATTGGATGACATTTTCTACAAATTTGCGCCTAGAGGCCGCATTGTTCACCAAACGACTGTACTTGTCACCCAGTGAATCATTCCAGCCACCGATCGCAACCAGCACTTTCAGGCCTTTTTTCTTCAAGTCTGTCACTTTGCGGTAGAATTCTTGATAAAATAAAGATAGCATGAAAACAAAAGGAACCTTAATTGTTATCATGACAACAAACTCAAAGATTCATATGAAACTAACAGGTGAACTTTATGATTATAGTTTTTTAACCTCTTTATGTTAATTCTTGATAGGGGAGTGAAAAGTCCACTCTTTCCATTCAAAGTGAATATAAAATACTATTAAAGCTGAATAAACGTTTGAATATTTCTTGATAATTATTTTATGCTCTAAAAATATTATATTTTGTTGATTTATATAACTTTAAAAACTTGAAATCATTTACAAAATTTTTATTAGACAATTGTTTGTAATGTTTAATTCTAAGTGGATAAATAGTTATTATTACAACATGCAATTTAATTACATCAGAATTTTTCATTAGAATATTGATTTGAAATATACATAACAGTTCGAAAAGGGAATAACTAAACATAAATATGTTTGGTGTGAATATTTTAATTTTAAAAGCTTCATAATTGTCAAAGTTGTAATTTTTGTACACAACCTAATTGAAGCTGATATTTTTTCAAAGCCAAGTTGAAGTTTACAAAGTTTTGCACACCCCTAATTTAGTGCCAATATGAGTAGGTATGGAAAGTTAAAGTTTTATTAACTATCCAGAAAACTAGTCTATTTGGTGAAGTTTCACAAAAGTTGGCTTGCAGAACTTACACATTGATCAAAAACACCATTGAGTGGTTATATAGTTATTTTCATAATAGCTGGAACACATTTAATATCATTTAGGCCTGTTTACCATAAATAGTTTTAAACTGCTGAAAGCCAATTTGATTTACAATGAGCAGTGCTAAGTACCCTACAATGGAACGTAGCTCTTGGGGTGTGCGAAGCTTCTAAACTTTGACTTGGCTTCAAAACAAACATCAGCATCAACTTTGCTTCAAAAAAAATATTCCTGCTGCTAAACTTTGCCAATAAAAATATTGACAGCTAAAATATTCAATTTATGTTTATTTACTGCCATTCTGAGCCTTTTGTACATACAAATTAAAATTCATGGGGGGGAAAGTTGAAACTGATTTACATGTATTAATAATAACTTGATTTACGGTATCATATTAAAACCAAATATTACAAACAATTTTGAAATAAAACATTTTAAAGTGATTTTAGTGCATAAAATAATTTAAATAACCCCTATATAATATTTTTTCAAGTGTAAAACAACTACCAAAAAATATTCAAACTTTAATTTGGCTTCAAGTATATTTCATATATTCGATTCGAGTTCACTTTGAATTGAAAAAGTGGACTTTTCACAGCCCTACTTAAGACTAAAAGAAATGTACAGTAAATTTGACTCGACAAAATTACACTCTTAACTTTGGAAGGGAAATTAAAAGAAATAAACCGCAGGCTATTATTATTTAAAAAAAAGTTCTGTAAGAACATAAACTGTGCCTGAACTTTAAGACACAAAAGAAATTGAATGAATAATTGTGGTTACATTACTAACGTTGAAATATGAATTAACCTTGTGTGTGAACATACCTTAACAGGATACATATCATTATAATAACTCAAGTAGAATCTACAAACTGTTTACTAGAGTAAAACATACTTAATAATGTAAAGGCTCATTAAAACAAAAATCTTAGGACTGTCTAGTTGAAAGGAATTTTAAATCTGAATATAATTGTATCTCGCAAGACAAAAGATGTATCACTTCTGTTCATAGCCAACAAATAAAATATCTCTAATATGCTCACTATTTGTGTATTTATTATATTTTTTCATAGTACGATGCCTTAGCATACTGATTCAATATGAATAATTTACACCAGTTATTGTGTTAATAAGTTCAACTTAAGCAAATGAGAGTTAATAGTAGTGGTTCACATGAAGTAGCTTACCATTGTCAATATCTGCCCAGGAGTCGTGAGGTTTGATGGTGAGTTTGGTTCCATCTAGCACAGCAAACCCATATGCTATATGTGTACATAGTGACTCATCAATATCATCAGGTGTGTACTTTCCAATACCTTGCCTACAAGTGAGAGCATAGAGCAATGTTCATTTTACCTTGCCTACAAGTGAGAGCATAGAGCAATGTTCATATTACCTTGTCTACAAGTGAGAGCATAGAGCAATGTTCATATTACCTTGCCTACAAGTGAGAGCATAGAGTATTGTTCATATTACCTTGTCTACAAGTGAGAGCATAGAGCAATGTTCATATTACCTTGCCTACAAGTGAGAGCATAGATTATTGTTCATTTTACCTTGCCTACAAGTGAGAGCATAGAGCAATGTTTATATTACCTTGTCTACAAGTGAGAGCATAGAGCAATGTTCATATTACCTTGCCTACAAGTGAGAGCATAGAGCAATGTTCATACTACCTTGTCTACAAGTGAGAGCATAGATTATTGTTCATTTTACCTGGCCTACAAGTGAGAGCATAGAGCAATGTTCATATTACCTTGTATACAAGTGAGAGCATAGAGCAATGTTCATATTACCTTGCCTACAAGTGAGAGCATAGAGCAATGTTTCATATTACCTTGCCTACAAGTGAGAGCATAGAGCAATGTTCATATTACCTTGCCTACAAGTGATAACATAGAGTATTGTTCATATTACCTTGCCTACAAGTGAGAGCATAGAGTATTGTTCATATCACCTTGTATACAAGTGAGAGCATAGAGTATTGTTCATATCACCTTGCCTACAAGTGAGAGCATAGAGTATTGTTCATATTACCTTGTATACAAGTGAGAGCATAGAGTATTGTTTCATATTACCTTGCCTACAAGTGAGAGCATAGAGCAATGTTCATATTACCTTGCCTACAAGTGATAACATAGAGTATTGTTCACATTACCTTGCCTACAAGTGAGAGCATAGAGTATTGTTCATATCACCTTGTATACAAGTGAGAGCTTTATCGCCCTTCCCTCCATTCATCCTTATTTGGAGAGGAAACAGCTGATGGAAATCAAACCAAAACTATAATCCATCAAAAGAGGTTCATTGTAAAGTTTGTACTGACCTGTACCAAGCCCAGTTGGTAAAGTAGCAGACAACCTTGTAACCAGTGTCAGTGCTTGTACCAGGCGTGGAAGGCTTCATACTGGTGGTTGGCCGAGCGGTGGTTAATTTCGTGGTCGGGCTGGTAGTGGCTTGCTCAGTCATTGTGATACTGATGCTGGTGCTGCTACCCATCCCCTCCTGCAGGGAGCCACACTTGGCATTTTCAGGCCAGTCACAATGGTCCTGGAATATACAATTAGGAGGTCAAATTTTCACCTCACTGCCACGCAAACCTTCTAGTAGATTGTTGTAATGGAAGTGAAGGCTAGAACAATGTTGTAACCTACATGAACTCTTCAAGTAATCGTCAAATTCTGGTGTGTAATTAAGTAACAAACAACTGTTTGGTAAGTACTAGTAAGCAAATATCATTCCGAGCATGTCTCTAAAAATATAATTTGAGAAAATTTGACTTACAATCATGCTAACTCTGTCTAGAACTCACAGCATCTCACACATCCATCACAGACTCCTATGTCCATGTGCACTTCTTCAATTATTTACATAATAAAATCCAGGCAGTGCCTGTAGATCCTTTCAAAGATATTTCTCCCACTTTACAGCACACAAAAGAGCTTAAATTTGGTATGAATCCTATGAAGACTGCCATCTTTATGAGAAAAATCCTTAAACTTGAACAATCCAAAATTTCAGATCGAATATGGTGGACAAAAAGTACAAACTGAGTCCTATAGAGCTGAAATTTGCTATGTATGCTGTGAAGCATACCATTCTTATGAGAAAAATCTGATACCCTGAAAATCTTATATAGTAAACAAAACACGCACACCAAATCTAATTTTGATAAAATATAGGGCTCCAAATTTCCTAAAATAATTGTAAAAAAAAAATTCTCTCTACAGTAGAAAGTTAATTTTTTTAGCATTTTCAAATAATATTATCGCCCTAAACTATATTTTCCTGATCTAATGAAACCAACAGATTAATTCTCTCTACAGTAGAAAGTTAAATTTTTTAGCATTTTCAAATAATATTATCGCCCTAAACTATATTTTCCTGATCTAATGAAACCAACAGATGAAAAAAACCTCAAAATAATATTTTTAAAAAATCTTAAAGGCATTGCGATAATCAAGGTGAAAACTAGTGCCTGCCTAACAGTGAAAGAAGAATTAAAATGATAAACTTGTGGTGACATTTCTCAGTGAACCATTATGCTATTTGGCAAACCAAAATGCTCCTTATTTAATAGGTTTGTATAGTAGGGTAAATTATTTTATTTATGCTTCTTGGTGGACTATATTTTCCAATATGTTTCTTTAACAATGTATTTAGGTTTGTTTCAACTCTCTTATGAACATGCTTATAGACATCTAATGAAACTACTGATTATTTGGTCATTTTGCCTTGCTTTTGTGGTAATCATCACTGAGAGGATTTGATATGATTCATATCTGAGTCTGACTAAACTAGGAATTTATAGATTGCTATGAATTGTGTTGGAAATTCGTTGTTTAATTTGTTTTATGTAGGTTAAAGTTTGAGCAGAGAATAAGAGGCTTAAAACCTTTATCAAATAATTTGGATTAAACAAATCAAAATACTTGAAGATAGTTGGGTTGGGAGAGCTTATTGAATGTATGGTGATCAGCCATTCTGTCTATACTTTATTTTTATTTATTTTCTCATATATACCTCTTATATTTGTTCTTCAAATTAAATCTTTCCTTAAATACTTATTTCCACTCCAATCTAAAAATAAATAAAGGAATTATAAAATGTATATTTTCAAACTAAACTATTTTCTTTTCTCATACAAATTATAGAATGGCATAATAATTATAAAACTATTATGAAACCTAAGAAACGTGTATACTTCTGAAAAATCGCTGGTAAAGGCATAAATTTTTCAGTTAAGCTTCATTTCCAATGTAGCAGAATCAAGATTATTAGTAACAGAATGATTTTCCTGAGACTTATCTTGAACATCACAAGCAGAAAAAAATATTTAAAAATCTCGCAACTGGTTCTAGTTTTCCAAACTTTGTAACTTCTCAGACAAACTCTGCTTTAAGATGCTCAATAATTGGATCAAATTCAATAAGTGCTAAATGACACGCTTAACATTGGTTCCACTATTGGTTTGATTCCCATGTGCAGGTTGTAATTCTTCACTAAAATAAATTAAACTATATTGGTTCAAATATTTAAACTCCAGTTTTAAGACAAACATTATTATTTTTTTTCACCCCGTTAACTCACTGTATTCCAATACAAGCCTTCAGGACAAGATTGTTCCAACAGTTCTCCATGATGGCACAAGTAGTACTTGTTACAGTCGGTTGAATGGGACAGGAATATCTTGTTTCCACATGTTGGCTCATCCACTGCTTCCAAGAGAACAGAGTCTGGAGGTGCGATCAAATTCTCATCCACTGTACGGGGACAAATCAAAACTTTGGGATTTACATAATAATGCCGGATAATCAATGCTGTGTGGCTTACAACAATAATTACCTAAAATTATGGAAACTAAATGGACGTTAGTGAGCATTTACTTCAGTTAAAAGAGCCCAATCTGTTGTTTATGAATGCAATTTTGAGAATTTCAAACCTACTTCAGCGGCCGCATTATCTAATGCACTACTTTTGCAGTAGTCGAGGGGAGATTGAGGTCTGAATCTCAGTTGAGTGTACTTAGGGTGGTTTATTCAAAATTGGTTTTTGCTCTTCCTCCACGCAAATGTAATTAGTATAAAAACATATCGCCCAAACGGGTAGTAATACACGTTGCTTATAAGAAGAAAAAAAATCAATTTATGCTGGCAGGCCACACAGAACATACTTAGAGACTGCAAGTGGCCTGCGCGCTGTGGGTTGGACATGCCTGGTTTATATAAAAAGTTTGGAAGTGCCATTATTTAATATAATAACAAAGGGCATTTGCACAAGTTATACTTAGCTTTTATACATCTCCACCGAAAAAATAGGGGTTTTAAAGGGCAAATGAATAGAAGCAAACCCAGCTATTACAAATGAAAAAACCCACAATACTGTTAAAATGGCAAAACTGTCAAATACTTACCTATTCACTTTATGACACCAGGAACTCAAAAATGCATGCCACACTTATAAAAGTATACCACATATCCCTTTCTTGGGCTAGTTCTATCCAGTCCACCTCATTACACCCTCTTTCAGATCCATGTTAATGTTATCCTCCTATCTGTCTTCCTATTGGATTTGCCTCTACCATTCGCTCTGCGTGTCCTGCCCATTGTAATCTACGATACTTGATTATTCTAGCAATGTCTTTTGATGAGTACAAGGTATGTAAGTCATCCTTATGTAACCTCCTCAACTCTCCAATAGCCTCATTCCTTTTTAGACCAACTATCTTCCTGAGCACCCTGTTTGTTAACACCCTCTTTTATTTTATTTTATTTTAATGTAAGAGAGCACGTTTTAAACCCATATAGAACAACCAGTAAAATTATTGTTTTGTATAGTCTTGAGTTTTACACTCCTGGACAGCAGACGAGATGTCAACAATTTACCAACCAAGCAATAGCTTGCATTTCCCAACTATATCCTTTTCGTTCCTAGAAATCTTTGAACTATCATCCTCAATTTCTCCTCTGTGTGTGATTATTTACTTAGTCTTTTCAGCATTAAATTTTAAGCCCATTTCATCACTAGCCTTTATTAAAATTTCTACATTTCTTGTAACAGCTTCCTTACTTAACATCATCATGAACAGCTTACATCCACTGGCTGCTTCCTTACTATTATCCAAAAAATGTCATTTAGGCTCTATTTGTTCAAAATAGATTGAAAGAGTTAAATTGTAACACTTGTTTAGTAATAACTTTTTTTATTTTAATGAGTTCACTTATTTTATAAAAACTTTTTTTTAAAGAACACATTCCTTACTGTATGAATACATGAAACTAAATTTAGTATCTTAATTAATTGTCTCAATAAATGGTGGTTAACTTTACTCACATTCGTGTATGTCGACCTTGATATTGTCAGCGGCAGCAGCAATGTCGCAGTTGGGTCCAGGACCCGGATATCCACGCAGCACCCTGTTGATGGTCCGGAGTAGCGGGTATTGCTCACAGGAGCATATGTCCCTGAAGTCATCCAGATCCAGGGCCCAAATCATCCCACCACCCAGACCCATGGCCTTGATAAACTCTGCCTTGTGTCGGATCATGCTTGTATCATCAAATGACACCCACTGGTCACGGGAGTAGGCATAGGGCCCCATCCTGCCCTTCTTGTCTTTTATCACGCGCCAACCCTTCTTCTTAATATTTGTACAAATCTATTATGAAAATTAACATTTATTTTATATTTGATTCAAATTAAGTTATATTATAATAAGTATATATATATATATATACTTTTGTTAATATAAATAAATATCCCTACTTGAAATTACTACTTTCTCCTGATTAATCCAAAAATGTCCTTACAATATTAAACAGATAATTATTGTTTAAGAAGCAACAAATGTATGAAATTGTAGGCAATAGTATTAAACAGGAAATATAAATAACAGGAACTAGAAGTTATGTAACGGAAGTTTAAAACTGTACCTATAAGTCTTTAACAAAGGATGTAAGAAGCAGGAACAAATAGAATTGGTACCTAATGTGCAGTTTCACACAGTCACTAGCATAAATAAAGATTACAAAGTTAAACAATTAAACTTCTCTAAAAGTAACTAAGAGTACTAAACAGGAGTTGAAAATATAAAAGGAATTGCTATAGCAATACACTTTTATATCTTTTGGCTCTTTGTATTGCAGTAAGGATGAGATTGCAATAAAAAAAAAACAATGTCAATTTTTATTTCTGGCAAAATATTACTTACTAATCTAAAAGTTATTTGGAATAGAGCACTAGGTTAAATCATGGTTTAAATTAGGAGAGATAGCCAGCACACTTACCTTGGTGATACTGGAGTAGAAATTGTTTAGATAGAACACTAAAAATCACACAAACACATTTTTATTTTTAAGGACAAGCTTTCACTGTCACAGACAGCTTCATCAGGCCAAGAGAGTAGACTGATGCTCTTGGTTGAACTGTAAGATTGACTGTCCACAGTCAGTTATATCACTGTATAGATGGCAGCACTATGAATAAATAGATATATAGAAAAACTAAAAGTTGTGTTATATAGTGTAATATTATTGTGACATTGAACGTAATAATAAGTGATCTGGTAGGAAGGAGAGGAATTACCTAAGGTTGAGGTTAGAGGCTTGTCTGGATTTGATAATATATTGATGGGCCAGTTCCCATTTCTTTAGTTATGAAGTGTTGCATATTGCTTTGTTCAGGGATTTGACCATGTTGGTTGTGTAACAGTCCATAATATGGGTTTTGGCATGTTATCCTACAGACTTATCTTTATTTTTCATTTTTGTGTCATGTCGATGACCATTCATTCTCTTTCTTAGTGTTTCTGTTGTGAGACCAATGTACTGTGCTTGACACTGGTTGCATTCCAGTTGGTAGATGAGGTTTTCAGAATCACAAGTACAGCGGCCTTTTCAAGGATCATTTATTTTAGTTATGTTGCTGGAGAATGCATTTGTTGGTTTATGTATTGTGCAGGTTTTGCATGGGGTGCGGTTGCAGGGAAAGGAACCTGATATTTGTTTTGGTTCAGGTTGAATAGTAGGGTCCGGCAGTTTGGGTTTTACAAGTAAGTTGCGTAGACTGGCTGGTTGTTTATAGGTTACTTTTGGAGGCTCCTTGAAGATATGTTGTGTGGTAGTGGAGGATTGCAGTATGGGGAAACCTGTTTTCAAAAGATTGTTGAGTTTGTGGAGCCTACAGTCAACCTTGCAGTTCAACCAAGAGCATCAGTCTACTTTCTTGACCTGATGAAGCTGTCTGTGACAGTGAAAGCTTGCCCTTAAAAAGATGTTTGTGTGTTTTTTAGTGTTCTATACTAAACAATTTCTACTCCAGTATAACCAAGGCAAGTGTGCTGGATTCCATCCTAATTTATACCATTACTAATTTAAAAGAAATTACTTGCTATGAACACTGAATACAATAGTACTTTAAATGAATAAATAGAATTAAAGAGTATGTTTAGGAATAGTTAACATTAATGAGTAATAACAAACAGTAAATTTCTAAGTACAATAAGTTTTAGTAATAACAAGTATGAATGAATATTAATTTTAATAATAGCTAAAAGTAGCCTACATCATTGGTTTGAACTAACAAGAAGGTTGAGGTTTGAATCCCAGACTTGGGATATTTTTACTTACTAATTTTCATCTTAACCTCCATACAAATCCATCATTAGTACAAATATGAGAATATAAGACACAAAGCACAAAAAACTTTAGCAAACCCTAATTAGTTTGAAATAACATTAATTTAAGTCTTAACTTGTACTACCTGTTGAGTATGCATAGACAGTAATCTAATTGCATATTAGAGGAATGAGAAAAAACAAATGGTTATTTAATTTTAATTTAAGAAGCAAGCAGGAATGGACAGTATTTATTATGAATTAGTTGCAAAGAATAGTCATTTTAATAAAAACAGGCTGGAATGGACAATATTTAATCATGATTAAGTTACAATGAATAGTAATTTTAATAGTTACTGGTAATGAATAGCAGATCCAATAGTAGTTCCTTTGTAAAAGGAACAAGTAGAAATAAATACATACTAATTTTAATTGTTACTAACAGTAATGAGTAGGAGTTTTAATAGTTTCTAACAATGATTTGAAAGAATGAACAATACATCCAGTACTAGGTAGCTATTTAAAAAGAATGAAGAGTAATTTTAATATTAAATCTCAGTTATGAGCAGAAAAGAAAAGCAACAGCACAGCTATTCTTGTGACAAAGAAGATTCCAACTTGCATTGAAAAATCTTTGATTTAAGATTTGTTGTCTAAGATGTGCATCTGAACTTTTTCTGGTAGCTTCTCAGAACATGTGCTTGTCAAACTATTTAGTATTATTTGTTATTAATTAGTGTTTTTATTGCACCACTTGGTTTGTAAACTGAGCATTGTTGATTAAGTGAAGGCCCAGCTTAGTTTATTGTTGATGTTTTGTTATTTTTGAAAGTGTTTTTATTCCCATGAGTTATTGCTCACCTCGTAGTATGCCAGGAAACCTCTTGCTCGCGTGGCCTCTCCTGCTTCCCCTCCACCATAAGTGGGCGCATTAAGACCATGCTCGCTGTTGTCTGCTAGAGAGAAGGACTGCCCATACATCGGCATACCCATTACAATTTTCTTGGGATCAGCACCTTGGCGGATCCAGTAATGGATGGAGAAATTCTGAAAACACACAACAAAGTTGATACCTAAAAGTACTTTCAATGTTCAGCAGTTGTATTGGGGATAATAGTTAATATTGGGTAAAGTACAAACATGAGGAACCATTCCAGACTTTCTTACAATACAGAAAGAGGAATTAGATTTTTATATACATTTAATATATGCTATCTTCACTACATCGTCAACTGTATGGATCATAAGACAAATACTTACCTAGTAGTTGAATATAAATAATGTACTATGTTATAAGTCAATGCCAGTACTTAATTGGTAATGTCAACAACAATCTCTAGCCTTTCCTATGAAAAGTATAATATGGTTTTACATCATTTTTTAAAACAAAATTAATCAATAAATCTATATTTTTGATCACAAGGAAGTAGAATTTATTTTGTTTTATCATAGATAAAAATGTATGTATCTCCTAATACTTTTACAAAATAAACATATTATATACAGTGGCGGCTCATGTATATGAGCACATATACACATGATCCCCCAATACTTTGATTACATTTATATATTAGTTTAGTTTTAAATTAATTAGTAGATCTAGATTCATGTGATAATTTATTACACTAATATTACACTAAACAATTACTTTCTTCCAATGTGGTAAGCGATTTTCTGGTGTAATGTTGGTAACTATCAAGTATTAGTGTGGGAAATAAGGTCTTATAGACAGTTTGGCAGCCCAAAGTGAATGCTAGAACTATTTGTTACAGAAAAAGTGTTAATATGCATGTACATGACAGAATTAGATAGCTCTTATAGAGATTTAGCTTGGGAAATGTGCGCTACATTGTTGTGAACATTTTAGTATTTTTACTAGCTCCCCCTCTAGAGTCGAGCCAATCGAGCTGATCCATGCAAACGGAGACATTTGTGACTCTAATGAGTCCAGTCACAATTCAGTTGAGAATAAGTAGCCAAGCAGTTTGAACAAATCATTTTAATTATGGTAACTGTCTTTCTTTTAATCGGCAGGCCTAATTTGGAAGGGAAGTTTAAAGAAGTACTTTGTTTAAACCTTGTGTCACCATACGTATAATATAATTGTGTATATAGTTAGATTATAAAATGCATATTAGCTTATTGAAAGTGTAAAAGACATAGTGTCAAGAGTTTTTTGTTTGTAATATTTTTTAAAGAAGAATATGTTACATTATATTCTAAATAGTGATACATTAATTTATCAGGATAGTAGAATAAATAAAATGTTAGGATCTGATAAACAAAATTTAATTGAAAAAGTTTCCAAAGCAAAAAATGTGATTACAAATGCAAATTCTAAGTTAACATTTACTAAGAATATTCTTGACTATATGGCTGTCATTCAATAAATTCTTTGTATTGTAATATATGAACAAAGCATGGCTAATCAGACTATTTCATATGAGCGAGAAAAGTTAAAAGTACAAAAATTCACATTTCCACAAGAATGCCATTATTGTCAATGTAGTAGGGTCAGGTAAACACATGTACTCTTCATTTAACCTGAAGAATAGCAAACTTATCTTGCCTGGTTTACTATGGTATACCTTTGTGGTAAGTAGATCTATACAGTTTCTTTATTTGTATGTATGTAAGCCTACCTAAATGTGTGTAGGATGTATGTATAGATGTATATAATTTTTGTAGATCTAGTGATACATATGTATGTGCTATGTTGATTTAATAAAACTCTATATGGACCCATATATTTATGTTAGTATTGGTGTTTTTTCTTAAATAATTTCCCTCTCCGCCTTCAAGAAAATGTGAGTATATTTTCTCTAAATTCTACCGTCCTCAATCCTACATATTAGCATGATAGTATGGTTACACCCAAGAATAAGGCACAATGAAAAAAGTCTGTATTTTTCAAAAAGTATTTCCTATCATGTTCTCACTGTAGTTATAAATTATGTCATATACAAAATAATTCTGATTTCTAAAAAATAAAGCTTGTACTTAACAATGTGTTATGTGTTTTTTAGTGTTATCTAAACAATTTATACTCCAGTATCACCTAGGTAAGTGTGCTGGCTATCCCTCCTAATTTAAACCATCATTTAGCCTAGTGCTCTATACCACATAACCTAAAAAATAAATATGTAATTTCAAACTCTCACTTGTAATAGAAAAAATATAATAGAAAATAGAGAATTGGCTAGATTGATTAAATGTATGATATTTCTCTTGCTGTTTTGGAAATAAGATGAAAAGATTGATGGATAAATGATGTGATATATCATAAGAGGGTAAACTTACAGCATTGAAAGTGACATCCACATCTTCTGGATGAGGGTACATGGGCGCAACATGACCAGTGATCTTGTCCCACTGACCATGGAAGTCATAGGTCATGACTGCGATCCAGTCAAGATATTGTGACAGCACAGGGACATCATAGCCTGAGATAAAACACATCTGCTATATATCTGGCTCAACACCTCAGCATTTTTTTTTTTAAATATGTGAACAAGGAAACTTATCATTCATGTGTCTTAATGGGGAATTTTGTAATGTGAGACTGTTGATCAGTTTCATTAAACAATTTTTAACATCATGATGGATAACTAAAACTTATTCTTAAATCCAGTTGTTGATAATTTGATAAAAAGATATTTTCAATACTTATTTCAGGGCAAGCATTTTTAAAATTATAATTGGGATTAGAAATTGTTTAGATATAAAACTAAAAACACATAAATACATTTTTAAGGACAAGCTTTAATTGTCCCAGACAGCTTCATCAGGTCAGGAGAGTAGACTGATGCTTTTGGTTGAACTGTAAGGTTGACTGTTTTTCAGTTATGACAACACTGTATAGATAGCAGCACTATGAATAATGTTATATTGAATCTAATAATAAGTGTGCTGGTAGGAAAGAGAGGAATTACCAAAGGTTGAAGTTAGGGGCTTGTCTGGATTTGATGATATATTGATGGGCCAGTTCCCATATCCTTAGTTGTGAAGGGTTGCATATTGCTTTGTTCAGGGATTTGACCACCTTGGTTGTGTAACTGTTATTAAAGTCACGATTATGGGTTTCGGCATGTGCTGCTACAGGCTTCTCTTTATTTTTCATTTTTGTGTCATGTCGATGACCATTCATTCTCTTTCTTAGTGTTTCTGTTGTGAGACCAATGTACTGTGCTTGACACTGGTTGCATTCCAGTTGGTAGATGAGGTTTTCAGAATCACAAGTATGGTGGCCTTTTATAGGATAATTTATTTTAGTTATGTTGCTGGAGAATGAATTTGTTGGTTTATGTATTGTGCAGGTTTTGCAGGGGGTGCGGTTGCAGGGAAA